>JAQIXS010000163.1:0-60897 GCA_034700785.1 Rossiulus vilnensis | reverse complement strand
GCCCTCACATTAATTTCACAATTCAAACGATTAACATTCCTAAGCCATTGATCAGAAAATACAACATTCCAACACATTCCGCATGCTTTGCCGCATGAATGCTCTCCAATCCCAATTATGCAAAGCATATGAACATTCGATTACACATAACAAGTTATCATCAGGGTCCAGGACGTCACAAATACTTCACAGTATCCAATTATTACTGTTTCCATGAAAAAATAAGGCAAACACTGTATTTTGTGAAGCGATCTATTTATCTTCAACTGCCCACATTTAAAAGGCATATCATTAAGTATTTTTTATATAAACCTCGAAGTATATATGGAAATTGTTGCATTAAGAATTGCTTTATAATGTCGCTTATATTTATAAACCTTGCTATAAATAAAAATAAAAATACTATAATGAAGAACCGTGAAGTTGTTGCTGTAAATGCATTTTCAATAAAATCCAGGTTCTATTGGATTTTTATCAGGACACAAATGACAGAACAATATTGCCAGAATTAAGACAAATGAATAAGGAATCGACTGCACTAATATAGCCGACATGTTCATTGTTGTACTTTCCTATCCATACCGCTGGCTTACGCACAGCTTTTTTTTAAAACTTGGTATGGTAATCAGACCTTCATAATATATACATGGGCGCAATACGAAAGTAACTATTAATGTTTCTAAGTGAAGTTGCCAAACAAATAATTGTAAAATTTAGGTTAATATTATTAATTAAAAAGAAAACTTTTTGCTATTGAAAATAATCCGATAGTTTCGATTTCATTAAAAACTCATTTGTCAGTAACAACTCCACATTCCTAGATCATTTCTACACCATAACAGTTTTATAAATTACGCGAGATTATAAAGAAAGAAACTCTTTGTTAATCAATCTGGCTTTTTCTAAATCTGAAACTCTAAAATTTACTCAGAAAATACTTCATTATTTGCCTTAGAAATAATTGCCTATAGAATGAAAAATTAACTAATTACATGTGTAAGTTATAAGCTCTATAATAAACATTGTATACTTTAGATCACCAATACAGTATATTGATGAATTGTAAAAGTAGTGTCATTTGAATGTGCACAAGTTGACAGAAATGGACCCTTGCCACCTAATTTTTTCACCACGTCTAGCTTTTAAGAAAGCCCAAAACATGGGCGAAACTTCCTCATTTTCAATTAATGGGTCATCCGTATTAATTTATTTTTAAAAAATTCATCAACTGAATTATATTGTCCAGAATGGATTTCAAACATTCGACGCGACAGTAGCACTAATATATCAGTATATAATTCCCAAATGCAAACTTGAAAAAATTAGGAAACATGGACATGGATTATCTTATCATGCAATTAACTTGCTTGTGCTTTTTACCTAAATTGTTAAAGATTCGATAAGTGCTTACTTAAAGAAGAAGCCTAAATTAGTTATAGGAGAAAGAAAATGACTAGGCCTACATGTCAACAGGTTTTGCCAAGTACCTAATGAATTCTAATTTATGATAAGGAAGTTGGTACATGCGCATGCAGGTTCCGCTGTCAATTAAGATTTTTAAATGAACCAATTACAACTAGAGTCGCTTAGTTTATCTTATATCCTTGTTTCCCTGTATTTTATTGCCAGTTATTACCATTCCGCCTAGTGTGCAATCATCGTAATCGTAAATAATTCCAATGAACGAGCATAACATTTAATAACGAATTAGCGGAATTAACTATTGAAAACCTGTACTTACTTTGGTCTCCAATTTTCCAAACGAAGAAGGAAAACTTTCTGATAAGAAACTTTAATAATCAAACGGCTATTAAATTTTCGTTTAACGCATCTATTTCAATCATGTTAAATTGCATCTATATTTACCTAAATTCCTAAGTGTTTACATTTTATTTCTTTACATTCAATTCAATTTCACTCAAAAACAAATGAACATTGAAATAGGAATCGCTTTCTAAATGACTGCCATGGAAATGTAATCTAACCTGCATAATTATTTTATTATAATATTATATTTGATTTTCTATTTAATAATCATAGAGCTTATCACTTCCCTTAAGCAAATCCTGTGCTTTAATGAAACAATTTATTAATTTTGACATCGAATACGATTAGTCAATAGCTTCAACAAACTATTGCACTGAACTAGGTAGATTAACCTTATTTGATGCTAAATTTTTCTATTGTTTTCATTGTATTACACATATTTAATTTCTCATGATTTTGATGTATTAGCGAAATAAAATGTGTGCATGCGCCTACATAATGCTCCTGGATGTAAAAATTAAATTGTTCGTGGGGACCACGAGATATGCAGCAGATTAAGGTGTTCACCTTAATGCACCTTAGTGCAATCAATTTATCGTGAACAATGAAAGGGGCTCTTTGAAACGTTTAAAATGAAAGTGTGGATATGACTTCCCTTCCAAGTTGGGCATACGTCCGCTAAGAAATAACCAATGAAAGAGTAAATAACTAGAAGGAAGTAAGAAAGTAAGATAACAGGACGATGCATATCTCCATGCTTGGTTTAAACAACAGTCTACACACTCCACAATGGCGGTTCAAATTGTCAGAGTCGAAAGCAGTCGATTGCAAGTTGACATCCAAGCTATTGCACACATTCTCGACAAAGTGGGTGCCAATCCCGTGGCAGTAATTGCAGCAAACGACCCCTTTGAGACCGGCAAATCCAGCATCCTGAACCACCTCTTGTGCGCACTGACAACCCTGAACGCCAGCTTCCATCAGCCTGAAGCAGCAAAAGCCCAATGGAAAAGCAGTGAAAGTCAACCCAACGAAATTCTGATGTGGCCAGAACCGTTCATGGCAAGTCAGAACGGCCGGAGCACTGCAGTTCTGTTGATTTCCGTTCGTGGAAACTTGGATGGCAGCATCACTACCATGGACAACGCCTTGATTTTCATCTTTGCCTGCCTGCTCTCTTCTGCACTGATCTACCATGTCAAGAACGAGTTTTTAGAAGACATCCTCCAGTTCATGCAAATGACCGTCTCGAGCATGAAGGGAGTAAGCCAACAAAAATACTGTCGTCCATTCGCCAAGCTGCTGTTTGCCATCAACGACTGGCAACAACAACTGGAATGCGACTATGGCTATGGGGTGCATGATAACCACAGATGCCCAAAGAGGAACTTCAAGAAAGAGAAGCTGGACGTTCTGACCGGCATTATGCCAGAGAAGCGCGTGGTCCGCCAAGAGATCCTGTCAAGCTTTCAAGAGATCTGCTGCCTTGTAATGCCGCATTGCGCAGCCGAGACGGTCGAGGTGAGCAAAGCAGTTTTTTTGTTTTATTTTTGCTTAGAATACCAAATTGCAAGCTCGTATTGCATTGAATGCATAAGTTTTCTCTTTGATAATTTGAAAAGCGAAGCATTGCAGTTAACGTTAAGTATAACATTAAATATAAAACCACACAAACCTAGTAAACAACAATGTTGCAGAAACAATCGGAACTATGAACCACAAGGACTAATTCATTACCTTGATTAAATTACAATCAAATATTTCTCCAAATGCTAAATGTACACGAAAGAGCCAATGACTCTTATGGGGTTATACATATGTACATGTTAGGTCATACATTGTCATCGTCATACATGGCTGCAAACTTGACCATGCATGGAAAATAATCTATTTGATAATAGAGACTATCTGATTGCTGCTCACTTTCCTTAAGGAACTCTTATACATGCCAAATTAAATACAATTTTAACTTCAGCATAAGTTACTGCATTATATTTCCTAGTTATGGGCATGCGGTGATATCTATGACCATATCAGTAAATACAGTACGTTATAGCATACTGTATATACTTCAAAAACATGGATTTTATGATTATGAATGTACATATTGCCATACGGATTTACTTGTGGTCAAGTTCTGGTCTTACCATGTGTCCATATGTGGCCAATATTTACTTCCTCCCGGGAAAGGAGAAAATAACAAAGATGTCTGATTGATCACGTGAGCATGTGGGTAAGACCGAGAGAAAGGGATTAAGCAATTACCAGCAATGCGACATTTTTAACACATTTTGGTTCAATTAAATTGCAGATTAACTACTAAATATAATGACCCTGTGTTCTCGAGTATCCGGGTTATCCGCTAGTGCATTGCGTATTTTATTTCATTTCAAAATGTCCCATTTATTTATAGAAAACAGTGCGCCTATGATCGCAATTTACCCATTTCTTATTTCATGTACGTGTAGGGCTTTCGACCTCTCCAGGACGTAGCAAACTGGATTTTCAGAGAAGGTGTCGGCATCAAGAAGACGGTGCGGGGCAGGGAAGTGACCGGCACCGAGTTGAAGTCCCTCGTGCAGGAGTGGGCAGGCTTGTTGGTCATCTCCAAGATCCACGCCTTCGGAACGGAAGTCGGGGAGCCGGGCGATGTGCTCACCGTAGCGGCCATGTCCGTGGCCCTAAAGTTCTTCAGGGTGGAGATTGTCAGCGCCATCAACGGACCAGAGCAACTGAAGGCCAAACAGATGGGCGAGGTTTTTGACCAGAAGAAATGTGAAGCAGTGGCCATGCTAGAGCGCATGATGACCACCAGAGACGAAGCAGTGGCGCGGAAGTGCGGGGTCATTCTGGAGGCCAAAATCGAGGAATTTCGCCAGCCGTTTCTGAAACCACTGCCAGAGTTAGTCAGGGTTCAGATGGGCACTGCGTACCCTGAACGACTGCGCAAGTGCAGCTGTGAAGGTTGGAACCATATTTTCTGGATGATCTGCTTTCTTCATGTGGTTTTCATTGTGGGGATTATCGTGTGGGTGATCCAGGTGCATGTGCGTTCCAATGACAAAGATGCCAAACCCGTGATCAAGAAATTTGGTTAGCATCACATCATCTTGGTATTCTTAACTTTGTCCAAATGGTATAGCTGCAGATAAAACTTGGACACGGGTGGATTTTTTTGACAGTTTTAGTCTAATTAATTCCGGGAATATTCGTTCTTTGATTCCGTCTTAGTAGTAAACATTACATCATTGATTACAATGAACTTCACAAATTTATTTACAAACAAACAAAACTCAAAAACAGTTCGACATCCATAAAATCAAAAATTAAGCAGGGTACATTTATAACTGTCCCCCAATTCATCTACGTTACAAGTTTATAATGTAGCAAACTATTTAGCATTTTCAGGGCACTAAGAATCTAACCTTAAACCTGCATATTGTCAATTACTATGGGATATTAGCCAAAGGGTGCTTGACAAGCGTTATGACATTGTATACACATTTGAGAGATATAATACACTGCAGCAGTATTTGTTGTATGTTTGATAAATAAATTATGTTCAATCCATGCCACTAGTTCTTAAATCAATCCTAAAATCCTTTGACAGGTAAGATATGCTAGCCCGAGCTTCAATTTATACTCATATACTAAACCGAACACGGGTTTAAACGCAGCTAGGCAGAAAAAAGTGATTGAGACAGATTTTTACTTTCTATAGCCCAACTTTCCTATTTCTCAGAATTTTGGCTGCCAAAAATTGCTCGATTTATTTAAATGTGATAAACGAATAAATTGAAAGTTCTTATCAGCATAACATTATCAGGAATACAACTGACAACTGGTGCGCGCTACTATTACGAAGACATTTCACAGAATTAAGAAGACCAAAACAGCTGTATTTATTTGAATGTGATAAACGAAGAAACTGAAAGTTGTTATCAGTCAAACAGCATGAAAAATTAATGTGCATATTGATAACTTATGCAAGCTGCTCCTTCAAAGACATGTTTAACAACCGTTAAAAACAATATTTAAATTTAAGATTTCCAAAACTTTTCAAAGCACACTACATAAAAAACTTATTAAAATCCATGATGTGTGATCAGGTTCATAAATACTCGCGTTCACTTGTAGTGAGTTTTTCTTTAGTCAATAATTACTGGAACGTCGCAGGAGAAATTTTGAAAAACCTGATGACCAAACATGCATTTTTGCTTAAATTTCTATTGAAAAATGTTAATAGTCTTCACAAATGAAGGCTGCTGCTAAACTTTAAAAAAAAACACTGGTAGATTTCAGTATTATTTTACACGGTTTATTTGCATAAATAATCTAGAATTTTATCCTAGATACTTCCCCAAATGTGCTTGCCTAAGATGCTTACCCAATTCGCGAATAAATTCTAGATTATTTATGCAAATAAAACGTCCGTCCGTTTTACGCAAAGAAAATATGCTCAATACCACTGACTATCAGAACGTGCTTCGACAGTTAGCTTGTTGGTGCCACTAAAATGGCCGTCCAAATTGCCAGAATCGAAAACAGTCAATTGCTCTTTGACATTGGGGCTTTCGAACGAATCATGGACAAAGTGGGTAACTGTCCGGTGGCAGTGATTGCGGTTAGTGGACCAATGCAGAGGGGCAAGACCAGCATCATCGATGTCCTTATGCGCTATTTGGTTGCCACTAACTACTACTACGATTGCCGGTTCACTCCGAGAGAGACCTATTCTGGAATTTGGAATACCATGGATGATCAGCCCAATGAAATCTTAATGTGGCCAGAGCCCTTTGCAGCGAACCACTGCAACCAGCGCATCGCAGTTCTGTTGATGTCCGTTCATGGAAATATGGACGGTACCGTTACCACCATGGACAATGCATTGATCTACTCCTTTGGTCAGCTGCTCTCTTCTGTCACCATCTACCAAGTTGAGAGCGGGATTTCGGAAGACATGCTTCAGTTCCTGCAGATGACCACTGGGAACGCCAAGGCAGTCAGTGACCAGGACAACTGCTGCCCCTTCGCCAGGCTGCTATTTCTTGTCAACGGCTGGCAGTTTACAGCTGATTATGGGTATGGATTTCACGAAGATACCACCATATCCACCATGAGGAACTTTAAAAAGGACAAGATCGACGTTTCAACAAGCATTGTTGCAGAAACCCGTGTGGTTAGGCATGAAATACTATCCAGTTTTTTTGAAGTTAGCTGCTGCCTAGTGCCAGAGGTAGGTCAATTGCGTACATTTTATTCTATTTGTTTGAAGCAACTCCAATTGTGAACATTTAAATGAACTGCTGACCACGAGAAGCAGTGTCAACGAGAACTTGATCATCATATATACGTTCATTAGTTTGCAGGTGGAAAAGTTAAATATGGCCCTACATGGGGTTATATATGCTTTAAGAGACCATGTGAGGCATAAATGACCATATACAAGTTCATATAAAGAACACCGCCTAGAAGTGATATGTCTTGTTATACATGTATGCTAAAATGTTAATTTCTAATCTAACTTATTGTATTGTTCTTAGATTATACATCACTTAATTTTCTTCATAAAAATTATTCTAGTTGTGATTTCTGTGTGATCTACATGCAGGACAAAAAGACTACAATTACATTAAAATTGAATTTAACTGACAGTTACTGCTGACCACTTCGCTTAAGCAAATGTAATACATCCCAACATAATTAAAATTTCACTTCAGTATGCACGTAAAAACGTGGATATGAATGGAATTGCAGCCAATTTCTGATACAACCATATTTAGTATAGGTCACGAGTCCATATATGAGCCATATTTAATTTTTCCACCCGGGTCGCTCCTGGACATACATGTAAGAAGCAAGCAAAAACGTATACACAAACACCACGATGAAGCCATGGAGGCGAAATTTTGTTTTAACAACATCAAAGTTACTCTTATATTTGAAGGTACAAAGTGCGGAACGCTTGCAGGATTTGAGCCAATGGATTTTCCGGACAGAAAGCAGCATCAACAAGGCACTACTTGGCGTGGCATTGACTGGCTCCGAATTGAAGAGTTATGGGCAAAAGTGGGCCAGTTCGTTTCTCGTTTATAATTTACCCTCGTTTAGAATGACGGTGAAAGGTTCTGGCGAAGTATCCATTGCAGTGGCTCTTTCTGTGGCCCTGAAGTATTATAGGATGCAAGCAATCGGCGGTAGAACAACTTCACCAAATCCACTCTCGCGAAGCAGTGGCTATGTTCCAGCGCTTGGCTATCGTAGAGAGCGAAAGAGACCTTAAGAAGTACGTGGACATACTGAAGGCCAAACTGGACGACTCCCGTGATCAGTTCCACAAACTGCTTTCTGAGAGAAGGACACATCGGCAACCACCAGCGCAAGTTCAGTACAGAGTTCGTATGGTCGATTCGGGTGAAGCTGCAAGGCATCCTGACTTACAGAATTGTTGCATGAGCTTTTGTGGTTTTTATCTCATTTTGCAGATAATTGGAGTTATACTGTATCTCGTCCGAGGGTGAGATAATCTGCGCTAGTTGGAAAAACAATTCTTAACTGTTAATGCTAGTTACCAACAAGCGACACCGTTAATCTTTTTAATATAATAATATGTAGAGTGTATCAACGAAAATTTCCAGGACGATCTGAAGATACACATTTAATGAGTCGCAAATAAGTTAGCAAAATTCATCTTTTCACTATTGCAAGAAACTGAAAATCATCGATAAATTGTGGGCAATACTTTAAGAAACTGATCAACATTAGTCGACAAGCCATGCAGTATTTAGAAATACAGGCAGAACTATATGGCAAGTAATGAGAACGTACGTTCTTGAATAGAGTATGACACTTAATCAAACATGAATAAAATCACTTTATCCATGCCAAGGAACTTGTCCTTTATTATGTCTATCGCGGTGATGACCAGGGCCATGAACCGACGCGGTAGCCTGTCGAACGTACGGCCAACTAACAGTGGCCTCTGTCACAGGTCAACGTTAAAGAACATGTAGTTTATCCTAAGGCCGTCTCCAAAAAATGCCCACCATGCAAAACCTTACACAATTTTTCCTTCAGATACATGTACGTATTATAATTGCTAAATTGATTTTTTGTCGTATATGTGATTTCAAAACACTTTACGGCAAGTAAATATAGTGATTAGTTTCGATTTTATATGAAAATAAACCTCATGTGCGATTTCGTTTTAAAAACAGTAAGGCATTTCATGACCAACACAAAGTAAATAAATACTCAAAAAGCCAATGGTCAGTCGTGATAAACGTAGACTACTCTCATTTTGCCAGATTCTGTGAGTTCAAAATCTCTATAGATGTCGCTGGATTTCGCCGCTGAAATTTAACTGTAAACGTTGCATCTGACCATTAATACGTTTTCCTCTATATTTCCCAGTCGTGACCTTTATAAGACGATTGATATATAACCTACGAAAGTAAATAAACGCAAGTTTAAAGCAAGGGGTTTTAGGGTACGATGAGAATTAAATGTTCCGTCCTTGACACATGCTCAGCAAATTCTTTTTAAATAAAAGTGAATTTTTAATGTCTTCCTTCTGCTGTTAAGGCAAATAGAAATTTGAATTTTAAAACCATATACGACGTACAGTATGTTACATTAATTAATCGTAAAAACAAAATTTGTCCAATTTAAAAACTCCCTGGATCCTCGGATGACCACTCAAACAGGGGTGCATGAGTTCATGTAAATGTGTTTCGAAGTGTTACAGAGTGTTCGTAGGTGTTTATCCTTGCGTTAGGTTATGCAATTTAACATTTATATTTCATCACGCAACAAAACGACCTAAAATCCTGAATATTTAGCAGCATTGAATCTGGCCACACTTCCAAGTATCTCTAACAGTTTGGAATGATAAAAACCTGACTTTGCATTAAGTTGCACTAAAATTCCATAGTTGTAAATGTAATGTAAATAGGCTTTTGAATACAAAAAAGAGTTTCTGAAAATCTGTTGGGGGCAAGGCTTGACACACCCTGAAACAATTTTCTGCGAAAAATAACATGTAAAGCGATGAAAACTGCTGAGTTTCAACTGTCTTCTTCTGCAACATTTCGGTAGTTTTTTTTACATTTGGCCTGCTTTTCGGTGCCTAACGTCTACACTGTATGCTAATCTTAGGGTGTATGTTAAGTTGGCATTATCAACAAGGCAAAGGTCGAAGAAGTGGAAGCAAAAGTAAAAACGGTGACCATAGCATGCGTCTTTACACAAACACTTTATCAATAGCCAAATAACACATGTCTGCTTACATTACAAATCCAATAACCTGTCACTTTCCAACGAGTATGACATCTTTTCTAAGCATTAGCGGTTTGCCAGTTTTCTAACAAAAAAGTTGAAAGTGCTGATGTGAAAGCAAGATGGCCGTGTCAATTGCCAGAATCGAGCAAAACCGTCCGCGGATCGACACAAATGCCTTTGGGAAGATCTTAGATGGAGTGGCGTCCTTCCCAGTCGCGATCGTGGCGGTCAGTGGACCCTCGCACACCGGAAAGCCCGTCATCTTCAACCGCCTCCTCTGGCACCTGACAGATCCCATCGACCGCAACTATGAGTGGCACGAGAGGGTGGTGACAGTGAATGTCCAGCTTCAGGACAATGTCAGTCACACTAACGAAATCCTGGCGTGGCCAGAGCCCTTCGTCATTGACCAATCCGGACGAGGCGTCGCTGTGCTCTTGGTGGCCGTTCTTGGAGACAAGGACGACAACATCAACAGACAGGAAACATCTCTCATATTTTCCTTTGGCGCCCTGCTATCCTCCGTCCTGATTTACAACGTCAAGAACAACATTTCCGAGAGCGTTCTTCAGTCCGTGCAGCTGCCAATTCCCAACGCCCATTCGGTCAGTTGCCACAATGACCAGCATCCCTTGGCCGCGCTGATGATGGTCGTCAGCGACTGGCAGTACCCGAAAGAATTTAGGTATAGACTTCACGAATACGACCAGGCGCTTCCAGTGGTGAGAAACTACGCGAAGGAAATACTGGCCATTCAGGAAGGGCTTCTGCCAGAACAGTGTGTGGTCAGGGAGGAAATCCTGTCCAACTACGCTAAAGTGAGCTGCCATGTTATGCCGTGTATAGATGCAGACCGCCAACGACCCATCATCAAGGCGGTCGATGGCAAGGAAGTGACCGGCAGAGAGCTCAAGAAGCTAGTGCAGACGTGGAGCGATCACTTCGCCAAGTCCAAGATCAATGCGCCAAGTCCATGCCCACAATAAACAGAAAGCCCTCGACCTATTCGGGCGTTTGCATCGCATCGAAAACCAGAACGTCCACCGGAAGTACTCGGCCATGCTGAGCAACGAATTTGAAGCATCTTTGCGAGCGTTACTGAAAACCAACGCTGAAAAAAGGAAAGGATTAAAGTCTGAACGGCTCCACTTACGGATCAGACTGAAAACGAGATGATGCCACTTCGGGTTCAGACTGAAAACGAGATGATGCCACTTCGGGTTCAGACTGAAAACGAGATGATGCCACTTCGAGTTTAGATGGAAAATGAGATGGTGCCGCTTCCGGTGGAAATTGAGGTTGCTCCTCACCGTGTGATGGCGCCGCCTAGGGCTCCAGAAATTAGACATGGTAGCATTTTTGAGGTTGTGACCATTTTTGTTATAGTTTTCATAATACTAAAAATTGCATTATAAAAGTTGTTATAGTGTCTTGACGCATAACTTCATCAACCACCACAAAACGGTGATGAACAAATGAAACTTCACTATTTGAAATCACCACATTTAATGACCCATAAGGTGTTTAATCTTTTGTAAGCGCTTCGAAGGAAATAAAAGCTCTTGCAATTCGAGCACCACACACCACTAATCATTTTTTTAGGTGTTTATCTGCCGACAGGAATGGGATTTCCTTGATTACAGAAATGAAAAACACAGGAAGATGCAATTGTAATTCATCTTTCGATTTCAGGCGATTTCAAGCAACAATATGGCCACGCCTGCACCGATATTTCACGTTGATCAGGGAACGATCAGCAATTATAATCATTATTATTGTTATTATTATTATTAATCATTTTTATTTTTAAATATCTTTAAAGCTTATTCGTGATCAAATGACAGCTAAGAAAATTGCATTCGTGAAACCAAAAAAGGTTAGGAAATGTGAGAAAGTTGCATTCTCTTGGTAAACAGATATCAATTTCACTCAACTAACTCAAGTACTTCTGGCATATTCAGACAACATCTTATATTAACTTTAATTTCAAATAGCTTAACTTGAGCGCGCCATGGGATAATGCCAATAAATCAAATTATTTACATCGTTTGGTGTCGAAGTATACAATTTATCCCAAAGCCCAAGCGACATACAGCAGGTAAACATTTTAGAATTACTAGAGTTTCTCGTTTTAGAATGAGAATTACGTGATTCAGTAATTCTAAAACGTTTATCTGCTTCATCTTATTTCATCAATTTTTCGACTGGAAAACCGAGCGAGGTGACTCAGTGGTCGCATGTCCGCCTTACATTTGGAAGACCTGGGTTGAAATCTCGGGTCGGCTGTCCTAATTGCAGTTTTCGTGTGTCCCAAACAATTTCCAGGCGAATGCTGGAATCGGCGATGACAGTCTTCCCTTCCCAATCGCCCTTCAGTTCTTCTGACAGGTCAAAACTTGCATTTGCACATGTGTATAAATTTTGGTTGAACATACTGACCCCCCTACCGCGTGCCATCAATATGCTGACTGTAGGGTAATGAATAGAATAGTATAATAGCACAGACAATTTAGATCAGGGTTCCCACAACGTCTGTCAAATAAAATCCTCTGACTTTCCCTGGTTAAAAATTATATTTCCCTAAAATTCAAAACTTGGAACGAATTTTTTGAGATTGTTAGCCTACGGCATTCCTTTAATTGAAAATACTTTCAAACAAATGTTGTATAAAACCATGCAGAAACTCATTGTCTATGATGTTTTCAATCCTTTCACATACAATGTACTATGCTCTTCCGCAAATGTTGTGCAGAAAAATAAGGGCTAAAATCAGTAATTTCTAATTTATTTTACATAAAATTTTCACCCACAGCGTTCACAAGGCCTGATCACGAAGGCCTTGGGGAAAAAAATATCAATTGACAGATTAAATTCGACACAACTGTGGCTACCTGAAAAATAGGTTGCCCATCCCTGGTCTATATATTAAATACCTCAAGGACAGTAAAGTGAAATATATCTAACATAGTTTTTACAAACTGAGCATTATTAAAACTATGAACATCGCCCACATTTCTTCATTAACTAAGACACTCGATGGCCAAACCCCGAGATTCGGCATGTCGCCTAAGTTCCTCCTGATGCAGGTACGGAAGGCTCTCAAACAGTTCCTTGGCAGATCGTCCAGCCCAGCCCAAGATGAGAACAGCCACGTCCCACTTGTGAAACTCCAGTGCAGTGTGCATCGGCGTGCGATAATTATGGTCCTCCGCCAAGACATCCGCGTTATGTTCTAGGAGGATTCGTGCTACCTCCAGGTGTCCATTCATTGCAGCTTCGTGGAGTGCGGTCATCTTAGTGCTGTGGTGAAACGCATTAGGGTTTGCGTTTTTGGACAGCAGGTAACGCACGACGTCAACCTTTCCCATGCTGCATGCGCCCATCAGCGGGGTCTCACCACGCTCCACAGGCGCGTTGGGATCCAAACCCGCCTTCTCCACGAGAAGCACCACCACGTCCAAGCGGCAGCCTACAGCAGCGCACACCAGCAGACCAGGGCCGTTATCGCCCAAGAAGAACGTCAGCTGCTCTGGGGTTGCGCTTTCCAGCATCAGTGTCGCGATGGCCGAGAACTCGTTCTTGATTGCTAAGAACAGCGGGGATTTCAAGCCGCGTAGACCAGCTTTCAGTATTGCTCCCAGAGCCCCTTTGTTGACCAGCAGCCCTACGGTGGACAACTGTTCGTAGAAAATGGCATCGTTGAGGATATCGCAATTTTCCAGAGGTTCAGCGTCAGGGCCGTACCTCGTGAGCAGATATCCAACAGCTTCCGTTCGACCAGCAACCGCTGCAATCTTCAAGCAGGAATCTTTAGCCTCATCCACGTCATCAACGTCAGTCAGTCCCTTTTCGAAGAAGTATTTCAGAACATCAACCTTACCGGAGTTAGCCGCACTGTGAACCGGCTTGTGGCCTTCGGCATCGAACGTGTGGCACTCCAAACCCACTGCAGCAACCAAGAAGTCCACAGCGGCCACATGTCCATGAGAAGCTGCAATGTGCAAAGCCGTTTGGCCGTTATTATTGGCAGCGCTGGCATCAGACCCGGCTGAAATCAGAAACATCAACACCTCCACATTGCCTCCTTCGGCAGCGTAGTGAAATGGGGAATCCCCGCTCGCGTCTCGGAACTGGGTGCAGCTTGGATATGCCTCCAGGCAACGTCGTGCAAACTGGACATCCCTCATCAGCGTCTTATCGAACAGGCACCATGTGCTCGCATTGGAAGCGATATAAGCTTTAATGGCAGTTTCGACTTTGGCACTTTCTTCTTCATCGTGCAAAATGCGAAGCTTGTACTGGTGCTCGTAGTCGAGCATCCAGTCGATGCATTTCTTGTTCGTGAATTTCTGGGCCAGTGCCAGGGGTGTCAAACCGCTGCCATCCTTCAACCGAGGGTCGGCTACGTTACTTACGGCAAACGTGACAGGGTCGTGGAGGAACCGGTACAGCGGCTTCAACAGCTCACTGAGCACATCGGCATTCTGCCTCTGAACGGCCAAATGCAGGACGGATTGCTGCTGGTGGTTCTGCACGTTCAGGTCAGGCTGGTGCTTCATCAGTGCCTCGATGGCCTTCCGCACATCGGCATCTAGAGCTGTCATAACGACAATCATTACTGGGGAGTTGCCATTTCTGTCCTTGGCGTTGAGAAAATCTGAGAACGAAGAATCATCGGCAACCGCTCCTGCCTTGCTCAGCACCAGACCCAGGGTCTCAGATAATCTGGAGAGCCGTACCACCGAGTGCAAGACACTCTCGCCCATCGCATTTGTGTGAAATATGTCCGCGCCCGCATGATCCATCCAAGCGCACAATGTCTGAGATGGATAAAGACCATCGCAACGCCGGATGACGAGCATGAGGAACGAGTTACCATCCGCATCGGGCATCTCCTTCGACAGCAGGTCTTCGTGCTGCACGAAGCAATCGATGATGTCAAAACCCGCCACTTCCAGCGCCAAAAACAACGGTGACTGCCCATCAAGGCTTTTTACGCTAGCATTAGCCTTTCTGCCCAGTAAATACTTGACCATTTTAAGCTGCCTTCCTCTGACAGCATAATGCAGTGCTGAGCAGCCAAGTTTGTCGACTTGATCGATGGGAACATCCGCATCGTCCAAGAAGAATGCGCACGCCTGGGTGTTTCCAGCCAGTGCTGCATGGTGTAAGCCAGTCGCACCTTTGTCGTCGCAAGCTGGTGTCAGGTCCAGGCCCTTGGTGGTCAGGTAGTGGAGAACGTTTTGCTTCGCGTGGGTTGCCAGCAGGACCAGCAGTGGCCGCAGGGGCAGGTCATGGACGTTCAAGCGCTGCTTTTCGATCAAATAATCGAGCATTCCCAAATTACCTTTGCATGCTGCGGTGACGAAAACCGGCATGTCCATATTCAGTTCACTGCCAGTCCAGTGGGTGTCCAGACTCGCTCCTTTGACGTAGAGCTCTCGGGCCAGAGTCCACTGTGAGTGATATGCGGCAACGCGGGCCATCCGCTCGCCCCGCTCCCCGGTGGCATCGGCACCGTGCTTCAAGCAGTAGTTCACCACGGCCCACTTTTTTCCCAATGTCGCCAGCATGCAAGGCGTGTTGCCATCGCCATCGATGGAGTCGATGTCGAGGGAAAACGTGTCCACCAGATATCTCACGAGAGCGAGATTTCCACTCTTTGCTGCTATGTGTAGAGGTGTTTCTTTGCTTTCGCGGAAACTGCTGCCTGCATCAGGATAATGCTTTTCTGCGATAAGTAGTTCAACAACGCTCCTGAAGCCGCAGCTGCATGCGGTGCGCATGAGTTCATCGATGTCGGGATGGGCAGCCTCCAATAGAAACATGAGGACATCCAGCTTTTTGGCAAACATTGCTGCAGAAGAGGGTGTTAATATAACCAAGGAATGGAAACTGGTATTGAGATCCGCACCTCTCTCATGCAGCAATTGAAGCATTTCCAGGTCTCCTTGGTACGCAGCAGAGATGATGGCATTAGGGTTAATCTTGCATCCGTGATTCAGCATCAGCTTCACCAGAGACGATTGCTTTTGCAACATTGCATATTCGATTGCAGTGCATCCTCCATAATCGACACTGTCCTTGTCCACTTTGGGATGGGAAAGCAGGAATTTCACATTTTCCTTCATGCCGTAGAAGGACGCAAAATGCAGAGGCCTGCGCTCGTAGCCGTACCTGTATACCGGGCAGTGCAGGTCAACGTCCACACCTCTATCGAGCAGAAGTTGTATCGCTGCAGGGGTGCCGTAAGATGCAGCCAGATGAATCACGCTTCTGGAGACGTGAATAAGGTCGTCCGCGAGGGTGGCGTAGGGGTCTGCAGAGCGTTCCAGAAGAGTTTCCATAATGTCCAATTGGTTATAGCAGGTGGCAAGGTGAAGAGGAGTCCACTTGTCTTGGCCAACCACGTTAGGATTAGCACCAGCCCGCAACAGCAGGTGTACAATTGAGGCGTGCCCATAGCTTACCGCATAATGCAAAGCCGACCACTTCCTGTGTGACTGGACGTTCGGTTTGGCATTGTGGCTCAGAAGCGATTCAACGATGTCTTCAGACCCTTGCTGCGAAGCGATGTGCAGTGCTGTGAGACCGTCAGCATTCTGGGCATCCACCTTGATGTTTTCGCGTGACAGAAGTTTCGCAATACCAACTTCCGATTTGGAAAGCACTGCCACATGAAGAGGAGCCTGATTTCTATCATCGGTGGCATTGACGTCCACTTCCGTGTCGAGCAAGATATCCACCGCGCGGCCTGCATTCTGCTTCAAAGTCATCGCGTAATGAAGCAGCGTCCAAGAATTTCGAAACAAGTGATTGCAGATCGCGGAGTTGGTACGAATCAAAAGCGCAAATTGGTCCAAGTGATTCCTCAGCATCAGGTTGAGTGCATCCTCCGCCATGAGTTTCGTGGGAAGAGTCTGCGAGCCTGTGACCGTGTTAATCTGCTTGCATGGCATGATAATTCGGGACTGGGCTTCAGCCTCGAAATACTTCTTAACAATTCCCTCCCAATTCTGGAAGCTCTGAAGCTTGTCGACAGTGGTCCGGATCTCACGTTTGGCCAGCGGGGCAATGGTGCTGATGTGCACCGTGTGCAGCTTACCGGTTTCCGCGGCGCATTTGATGAAACCGTAGACGACGCCATCCTCAAACAGATTCCGCAGAGCCATGATGCATTCGCCGTTGTTTGCGATCTCGATGGCGTTATCCAGGATTTTTTGGCAAATGTCAGCATCGCAGGAATCCAGCAAGGAATTGCCATGCGCCAGATAGTTCCTCAGATCGGCGCTGCTGATTGGTCCGCAAAGAGTGAAATTACTGCAGAGGTTAATCTGGGATCCGGGTGGAACGTACAGGCTATCCACGATCTCGAGGCACTCGAGAAGGAGCATTTCGATAGCAGCTCGCAAGTTTCGGTTGCATTTGAACTTTGCATAAACATCTCTGTTAGGCTTACTGGCAACCGGAATGTCGTATTTCTCCAACAAACGTTGAAGCTGCTTGATTCTAAGGGCAACGAAAGATTCCAAGCAGTCCTGCTGGATGGACCGAAAGCACGATAGGGCTGCATCCCGCTCCAGGGCCGGCACGTCCAAGTTTGAAAGGTACACTTTGAAAGCTCTAACGCCGTCTTCGAGAGATTTGGTTTCCTTGACGCTTTTGCACAGCTTTTCGAATGGAGATGCCATGTTTTTGAGTAGTTTCAAATCGCTTTCACGAAACCTTCCGTTGCCACAGTCAAACGAAGACTGGACACAGCCGGCTTTGGCATCGTTGACCGCTGCCTTGCAGGAGATGAATTCGCATTCAGTCAGGGTGCCTTTTTTTTTGCTCGCAATTTCCTTCATGTGCGAAATCAGCTTGAGCCTGGCTGCTTTCAAAGCGGCATCTTCCTTGGTCTTCTGCACCAATTCCATGCACTCGGCCG
Source organism: Rossiulus vilnensis (assembly GCA_034700785.1). Taxonomy (NCBI): domain Eukaryota; kingdom Metazoa; phylum Arthropoda; class Diplopoda; order Julida; family Julidae; genus Rossiulus; species Rossiulus vilnensis. Next base: position 42,920 of record JAQIXS010000163.1, on the reverse strand, counting down.
AGCAGCAGGTGCCGATCACTTTCTCGAGGATATTGTATATGCCGTGATCAGTTTCGTCCGAAACGCTCTCGAACATATCCTGCAGGACGGTTCGCATTACGAAGAGAATGTCGCAGTCATCAAACCCAATGCTCTCGCAAATATCCTCAACTTGCTTTTCTGTGACAGGTTGGAAACGGGCATCAGCAATCAGGTCAGAAAGGTGATCAACGAAATTCTTGCAACTTTGATCACTGTCGGTGTCCATGCTCATGCGCTTAAAGTGCAACACCGCATCCAAGATCCTCAAAGCTGAGCACGCGTGCCCCCTGGCCTCGTCGGTTGCAAACTCTGCATCGCCGTAGGTGAAAAGCAGAGTTTCGATAACTTCAGGGTTAACGGGATAATCTGCCCCGAGGAACAGCTCGTGTGCAACGTTGGCGTAGAACCCCTTCGACATGTACTTGTGCGCAAGAGCATCGATGAACGTCTCGAGAAAGTCGCAAGTGTCAGCCCGGGGTTTCCTGCTGGAAGACCTAACCGATGAATTGGTTTCATCAGCGGAAACAGCCAAGTCCTGCAGCAAATCCTCGATGTTTTTCATCTCTGTGATCTCCGTTATCGTGGACTTCGCCACCTTTTTTTCATCGGATGAGTCCTTCCATATGCCTACGTCCATTCCAGTCTCGTGCTTGTCATCAGCGGCGTTAATCGAGGAAAACAATGCCTCCATCTTGCACACCTTAGACTGAATATCGAACTGCTGGATGAGAAAATGCAGGCTACGAGCACCGGCATCGGTCATCCTTTCCCGAATCTTCTCTTTGACTTGCGCGAAGCTCTGGCAACCTCCGAGCGAGACGAAAAACTGAGCTTCCGCCGTGTCTTTTTCGCAGGCCTTCGCTCGCTCCCTCGCTAATTCGAGAACCAGAGTAAATTCGATTCGACGTAGCACCTTGGCAAAAATTTCCTCCAGCTTTGCCAGCTCATGTAGCACCAGCTTCACATCTATGGCGTTTTCCACGTGCTGCTTTCTCTCAACCGAGAAGTAGTTGTAGTGAGAGAGGGAATTACGCAGAGCCGAAAGCGTTTCGAGGGGCACTTTGGCATTCTCCAGTGTCTTTCTCTTCTTGGCCGACAGGTTTGCCGAGCCCGCGGTGTTCTTCACGCTCTCCCCGGTCACCTGCAGGACCCTTTCGATCAGAAGAACGTGCAGAAAAGCGGAACTGTCATCCTTTGGATCGGAGCTAAAGCCTCTCGCCAAACTCAGGTAATGCAGAACTCTCCGCAACGACTGGATGTCGTTCATCATTTCGAGTTGGTCGTACGCTTTATCTTGCCTGGGTCCCTTCTTTGGTTTGTTACTGACCGCAGGAGCCTGCTGGGCGAACTCCTCTAGGGTGCGTTTGAAATTATTGAGCATAGTCACGAGGTTTTTCTCCACGCCCTTGGCGGCATCCATACCCGCGATGCACGCCCAGAAGTTACCTTCGAAATCCTCTTTGCTCGCCTGGAAAGCAGACCATTCCCTCAGCACGTGTGGGAGCACGGGCAGACTTTCGTGGAACCGAAGCTGACTGGTCAAGAACGCGTGGAGAATCTCATCGGACTGGATGTAGGTCCACGTGTTCACCAGCTTCTGCGTGAGGCACACCTGGATATCCCTCCAGGGCAAGGAACTCACCAGCTTGCCACTCAACCTTACGGTGCTCACCAAATGCGACCAGATCTCAGCGATGGATGCGCTCAGGTTGTTTTCCGTTTGGCTGGACTGAATGCCAGGCATGACGATGCTCAGGCACTTTTCGACGACATCCGTGAGGCATGTGGCTGCTGCGATCAGCTCTTCGAAGGAGCTGCTCGGAGGATTGGACTGGAAGTGTGCCACGGTCGAGTAGAAGGCGAGCCAGATGCCTTTGAAGATTGAAAGCCTGATACCGCCTTCCATTTCCAGATCCCTGATTTGGTGCATTTTCGCTATGCTTTGCAGGAAGTTAATTAACGCCTGAAAGTCCACGATTTCCGGAACGCTGGAGCACCATTGCTTCAGCTGCAGCTCGACACGCTCAAAATCATAATGTTGAAGTGCTTCAACAAATGTTTGGTAATCGGCAATGGATGGAGGGGTGGTCTTTGATGCTTCTTCCCAGGACATCTTAAGTATGTCGTAATCAGGACATGCCTGAGCATGTGCACTAGATGACATGACTGTAGTACAGCAGTTGGTTAGGTCCAGGTTCTGTTTTATGTTCAAAAGGTATACGTTTACTTGGTGTTTTTTGTCATAGTAATGAGCCAACTGTTGCGGTAAAAGCTGAAGCCTTAGAAGATGCGCATAAGCACACAAACACTACCGGTGTTTAATTTTTCTTCAATTCTGAGTTTTGCATGCTTAAAAACCCAAAGCATCAATACATCCATGTTAAGACACGCTCTTGCAATCTACACTACATGTACAATCTTAGTATGTTATGTGTCTACTTTCTTACAGCGGATGAATAACAGCTTTATTTATGCCTCAAAACTTCACACTTCAACAAATAGCTTACATACATGCAGTTCACGACTGCATTTGTGATTTTCCATAAATCATTAAAAGAGGGCATTGTTCGTAAGTTGTCACAATCAAATTTAATAAAAACGCCCAATTTTAGAAAATCGGACGTTTTTTTAAACTTTACTAAGAATCGGCATGATATGCTTTTATGAGCTTAACTGATCTAAAAACTTCCAAACGTATTGGGAATTCTTTTTATTCCGATACGTCTACCGATCTAGACGACCAGAGATAGTTCAGAACAAATGTACGCAGTTAAATACCATGTAAGCTATTATGAAATCACTGCAAAACATGTTTATTTTAGATTCTGTGGCGAAAAATTGGAAAGCGGAAGTTGTAATGGGTTCCTTTTGCACTAAGCAAGCACTTGCCAAACAAACGAAGCGGAAATCGCAGCAGAAAACTGCATTACTTGCAATGACATTTATAGATTGCATGGAATAACAACAGCCTGACAGCTACCAAAGCATTTTGTTCCCAATTGTTAGTAAAGCAAAAACAACAGCAGAAGTACAAATCACGAAGTCATGCAGCAAGTAAAAGCATGATAAGCGTTTAAGGATGCACCTACCTTTTGAAGTTTTTCGATTTTTTAGTCGACGTTCTAGATTTATGGCCAAACAACAGTCCGCGTTGTCGATGCCATTATCTCAATGACATTTTTCTGGTCACAACAATTCGATGTTTCACAAGTCTGGTTGTACACAATCTTCTGACGCGAAAACGAATCCCAGGAAGTCAAAGGTTAAAATTGTCAGTTGGCAAACCAGTCTTCGACCTTGGAGCGGCGGAATAATTTTCGGCGAATTATAGAACTTTCTTATTCAGCGGCGTGAATTTCTTCAAGGAAGCAATCTAAATCATAATTAAATCATACTATGAGAACCTCATTCTTTGAGCAGCTTTGAGGGGCAATCTTGATTAGGTGACCAGACGATCAAAGTTAAAAACCAATTTCACATTTACCTTTCTAATTTCTTCTATTAATAGCACTTTTGAAAGGGAAATGTTGGAAACAGACAAGCAGCTAGGCGTGGTTAGAAAACTGTACGCCGATAAATATCAGCTGTTCTTCTTGATAAAACATAAATTGTCATGCGTGCACCTTAACTTTGAAAGGAAAATATTTCGAAAACATCACCTGTTTCATAGATGTCTTTAAACTCCGGACACGACCCCACCCTAACTTTTCCTTCCCTTAAAGTTTGCCGTTTGTGACTCACGTTCTCACGCACGTGCTTACCAACTTTAAACCAGACAAGCGAATGATAAAAACATAAACAAACAGCATGACCAGACACCTGATCTTGTAATACCTATATCCACCACTAATCTGAAGTTACTATACATTTTTAGAGATACGCTATTTGGCAACATTGTTTCAAAAACCCCAAAATGCATCATTTTAAGACAACTTCCACCATTTTCCAATCTTGTTACTGACATGGCAAGTGCACTGTGCGTGTGTCCTACTTCGCCCCTCGTATTAGGTTATTAAAATGTAGTGAAAATGCAGTTTACGAGCAAAATTACGCTAACACAACTCTGCTGAGAGATTACAGTTGCTGAATTAATCGCAGGTATGTCGGTGAAGCGGTTTGCCAACGGACTCAAATATGTTGACCGTGGAAAGCTGGTATGGAATACGCCCATACAAAATCCAATTTAATTATCTCCCAATGAATTAAGACTTTTTTTAGTGTGTGATTCTGTTAATGTGTCAGTAAAGGTACTGGCTGTGGACCCTCCAAAGATGCTATACGTTCCGCATACTAAGAATTTGTGAATGTGTTGAATCGTGCAAGTCCCCACAGCTGCTGAAGCTGTTAAGAGCTGTTTCCCCATCCCTCGAAAATTACTTTTCACCAGCTTAAAGTTTTGCAAGTATTCAACAAGCATCTTTACTGCCTACACCTGTATAAACAAGCCAAAACTGACCTCAAGCATGCCCCGCCCATCAATCGGTGTACAACTTTAACGGATATAATTAATTGGATACAAAATCTGTGATCTGAACAGTAATTTATCTGTGTCACGAAAATCTACTTGAATTCCCTCCTAAAGATGCCATTTGGTTTTCATTTGTTCAAATTTCAGGTTTTTCTATTTTACGTATAAGCTGAAAGTTGGTAGACCAGTTAGCCAATTTTTATCTATAAAACGTGTTTACTTTGAATTGCACACAGCGGCATCTGACAATTGTTTGCTCTTTGGTAATGTTTGCTTCACTGTTGCATTGCAGCATTCACCTGTGCGCACCAGTGCAATGCTACATTCGAGAACCCCATGGCCATGCAGCGAGCGATTGTAAACATCCCGCAGCCTACATCCACGACAATCAAGTTGAAGGCTTGGAAGCAGTGCACCGTCTGCCCTAATGTGATCACGTTTAAGACCCCGGGGGAATTTTCTGGTCACTTGCGCGAGTGCCACTGCATCAGAGAGGGAGGATCGTTTGTCTGCAAGTACGGCTACAACGATGTGTGCTCGTCGCTGCCCGTCGAAGGCGTGAGTGACCGTGACTACGAGGATCACGTAGCTAGGCACCACATCTTTCAGCCTGGCGATATTCACACCACTGGTACTTAAAGATTACCCATTAGATTGTAACATGAAATAATCATACATTGATTCTTTGCACTACAAACAGCTTATTTCATAGCTTCAATTCAATGCCTATTTTATGCGTGGAATTGATTTTTACTGTTTTATGTGTCATTTTTTTAATCAGCCAGTTAAGCACATACATATTTGAAATGTTAAATGGGAAAAACGTAAAATGCAGTCTAACTTTTGTTATCATCAAGAGATCGACACAATTTGTTCCTTACAACCGTTACTCTTTATATGCGTGAATTCCTAAATCCACCTTAATTTACCAGTACATTGTCATTTGCGTCTTAGAATAGAAAATCACTAGTTCTGTGTACTAATGAGTACTGAAGGGACATTAAGGATAAAATATTAATTCGGATCTCACACAGAGTGAGGAAACTGAACAGTAAACTGTAGGCCTACGTGCCAAAACTCACTTCGTTATATCCGAGAAGTGCCCTCGTTATATCCGAAATCTCGTTAAAACCGTGATCGTTATAATTGGGTTAGACTGTCAGAAATCTTCTGGAAAAAAAGGCAGATCCATATTATGTTTCAATAAATTCGCCTAGCATTATTATTTTTTGTGATATTGAACTAAACTTTGTGATTAAAATGTATGGAATTCACCCTGCACGTTAATAAAACCTTGACCCACACTTTAAACTCAACTGACCTCATTGATCACCGCAGGCAAAACGGCTGCAAAATCCGGCTTCATGACGCCTTTGCTCTACCCCGGTGAGCACCCCAACGTGGTGGCCGATCCTCCTGAGTGGACGGTGTACTCCTCGACGCTGAATCTTCCGGCGGTCTTGAACGATCCAAACCGGGGCAAGGAAAAGGACTTTTTCACCAAGACGTGGGGCGACACCTTCGTGGACAAGGTGACCGTTCCGCCCAGCACGCACTTGCCGGAAATCACAAAGGCTCATTTTGAGGATTTCCTGAAAAAGATCAGCCAGGTGAGCCTTGTGCTGCATCTTTCCTAGCCCCGCATACTGTGCCGTAGTTCGCTTTTCTGTAATGCAGAACGCGTGTTATGCAGGTGCAGAGGGTCAGAAGGCGCCGCAGGTCCCGCGCGACAAGTCAAGATGGAGGTGAGATCGGAGGTTCCGGGCTTCAAAAATTGCCGAACCTGCGCACACTGGGCAAGTGATAATGAAAAGGCTATTGTATTTGTTGGGTGGTGGCAGCGTTTTTCATTCGGCAAATTTTCATCGTTTCTTATTTCTAGATTGGAGTCAAGCTGATTTTGAACACATTCCTAAGGTAGGTTGCCTTATGGATTCAACTTAATAAACCGATGTTTAGGGGGGATTCGAGTACTTTTGCGAAGCTGTGGATAGAAGTTTGTCTTTATGCAAACTGTTGCTTTTCTCGTTTTTGGGAAAGATTATTTTAGCAAACAAGATGTCCTATAAACGAAAAATTAACGTTTTTACGATTATTTTACTACTTTATATAATTTTTTCAAATGTGACTTTCAAACAATGAAACATTCGTTCGTACCTGCAAAGATTTCAATTTTGTTGCTATTTTTATTATGGAATGCATTACATTAGATTATATAAAATTCTTCTTAACGTTTCTATTATCGTTATTAGTATTATTATTATTTTCATTTAAGTACTTGAAAAATTTCCTAAGTATGGTTTCATTCATTGTTTAGATAATATGAAGTTATTTAAATTACTGCAGGATAAAATTTCGCGTTACACTGTGACTTACAACGACGTCTCATTCTTGTCATGTTCTATGTGCCAATTTTACAGATTTTCCTGCAGCCGAATTTCACCTTGGATAACCCCGAAACGTTCAACGCCGTCTTCCCGTGCGTCCAGCCCAGAACGAGCGGCACGGGGATACTCGGCACCACTCCTGCCTCGCAGCAGTCCGTTAGGCTGGTTCAGGAAAAGGTCTGCACGAGTCCTCCATGCAAGAGTAGCCGCGTATTTGTGGACCCCAGTTACTCACCTGCGCTGGTTGGTTTTACAGTTGAGCCACTATTTGGACACCGTTGAAGTGCAGATCGCCAAGCACGTCTCCCTGCGGTCGAACGCGTTCTTCCACGCGATGACCTCGCACGACACCCTGATGGAGCAGTTGACGGCCACGATCCAGCAAGTGACCAAGCTCAGGAATCGGGTTCACCACATCGATGCCATTCTAGTCAAAGGCTCACTGCGCATCCTGAAGCTGAAGTACAGTCGTCACGCGTACTTTTCCGTTTACAAGAAGGTGAGCAGTGTGGTTGTGCTTTCTTGATTCGGGATTTCTGGATTCATTGCTTTCTTTCTTAGCTGAAATTGATTGCAACAGTGCACCAGACGCAGCCGACAATTCAGATACTCTTATCGCAGTCCGATTTCGTGGGTGCGCTGGATCTCATCTCGGCCACGCAAGAGGTCCTGGAGCAAGAGCTGATGGGCATTCACAGTTTTAGGTGAATGGAATTTTGGTCATTGGGGGACAAAATTGGGAATAAATGGTTTATTTTGAAAAAGTCAGGGAAATTCGGGGAAAGCTGGAAGTTTTATTTCTGGGGTAACTCCATGCTGCTTTTTTGGGGAAAATTCATCAGGATGTAATTGAGCATACCTTTTTTAAAATCGAAGGCATCTGGGATCGCAGCTGGCAGAACTGGAGAAGGTGATTGAAAAAATGATGCACACAGACTTCATCCGGTATGCAGCCGAGGACCTGAGCAGGCCGCTGACGGAGTCGGAGCCGCTCGTGATGGAGGAGGTAAGACATTCGTGCCACGTATGTCACAACAACAGCGGGAAGCAATTGTTTCACTCACGGCATTACCACGCAGGAGAGGCTGGTCGCAATCATCCTCGGCATGCTGAGGCTGCGGAAGCACGCTTTTCTAAACGCTTATCACGAGGAGACTTCGGACGCGATCAAAACTCTGGTCAAGAAGGTTTGTCGAGTCCCTTCGGGCATCAGGGTACTGCCATTGGCTTATTCTTGTCGTAAGTTTAAACTTGACTGGCTTTTTGTCGTTGTGCTAGACCGTCGTGGACGCCATCTCCGAAATCGCATCGGCCGACATGGAAACCAATTCTGTCAGGTAGTTTCCTTGATTTTATGCCACTTATAAGCTACTTCTTTGGTCGTCTCCATTTTTTTCAATTTGAATCTGTTGCTCTGCAGACTTGCCGAGCAGGTGCGGCGCTTGGATTTTGCCGCCTGGATGGTTCTGGTCGAGAACGTGCTGAAGAACCTCGCTATGCTGCTGCGGCGAGTCCAGGTAGTGTACCGGTCTTAAGGGCTGCCCATAAATTATCTAACGCTACCGATCACAGGCGATGGGTTTTTTTGGATGAAAGGTTACGATAAACGTTCTAAAAATATCGGATCCTTGGTCCCATTTTTGACGCCGGACTCAGGTGTATGATGTACTTTTAGTCCTCTCTCTTGGTCTGCCAAAACATCACGTGGACTTTGTAGACCATGTATTTCTAAAACCACATACTTTGATAAGGATAGCTTGTGTAAAATGGTAAAAAATAACAGTTCTGAATTTTTCGTCATTTTTAAGTTCCACCCCGCTTTGTAGCAAAACGTAAGCCTCCCCCCCCCCTTTAGCGGTACACAATTTATGGACGACCCCTTAATGAAGCATCAACGCACGTGATTATTGATGCCGACTCTCCATTATTTGGTCAGGCGGTGCAGGGAGTGATGCGCGACTCTGTGGACGTGGCTGCTGGGAAGGCGCGCTGCCCGACATCGCCTGCCTCGAAACAAAGCCAGATACCAGAAGTGACCAACATGCAAGTGACTGTGTGAGTACCGTTCCGTGTAATTTTCCTGCGGCTGACCTCTCGTCAAACGCGCGTGTGAACAGCTTTCCCAATTTTAGGGAAAACGACGAAGTGACGGTCAACGAAGAAGACCACACGAAACTGTCCAACATGCTGAAGGAAATGCTGACGGCCTCTTGCGACTACGCCGACGACCGCAGCGCGAAGATCTTCGCCGCAAAATCGAAGGTTGGCCATTTTCCGGTGTTTTCAAATTACAGGAATCATAAAAAAATGCACGAAATTGTGCAGAAATTCAAAAATATTGCAAAGAGGTTAGGCGATCGTGGATTCAGACTAATGTGAAGTCTTCGGCAATTTCCGAGTCCGATGGAACCACAGTCATGGGCGAGGTCAATTTTAGCATCATCTTCACAGACATACTAACTCACAGATTGATTCGATCTTTCAGACGAAAAGAAACTCAGAGCAGCTTGGCACGGTAATTGGAGATTTGTTCGTTTCGGAAACTCGCGGTAGATCATAAGAAATTCGGCAGATATTTTCACCGGTGATTTAGAGGGATCCATACAAATTAACGCACATTGTCCAGAACATTAAGGGATTTGAAGATTCCAGAATGCAAAGCGCTGCAACGACAACATTTTGACGCTAGTCTTCCGTTTCAGGACGGCTTCTTCGAGAAACTGTCGGTCGGACAGTTCATCGTGCTGTCCAAGGTGGTTGACGACTTCGTGGCCGAGTGCGAGGCCATCTGCGGCAAGAAGAGCACCAACCTTCACCTTGCGCTCCAAAGCCAGGTAAGATTTTGCTGACGTCACATTGCCCCTGAACACGTTCAAGTCCAGGCCGCTCATTGCACGCTTCTATCCGCATATCCAAGGCTCACCGATTCGTCGGTCACTTTCACGACGAGAAGAAAAACAAGCTGGGGCTGATCTTGGACAGCGAGTACTGGAAGCAGGCCAACGTTCCCCAGAAATTCCAGAAGCTGGTGGATCACATTTTCCAGTCTGGTACGCACACGTATCCGGCAGTGCTCGCGTTTTCCCTTGCAGCATAATTCAACTTTGTTCTTTGTTTCTGCACAGATTCCATGAGCATTCCAAAGCTGGACGTTCAAAACGGTAAGGCCCGGGAGACTGGAGGAAGTTAAACGGTGGTTCAGAACATCCGAAATTACGTTTTTTTGTTGAGATAACATCAAAGCCCACTCAAACGTGCCTAGCTACGCAGAACTAAACTATAAAAACTATTTCATTGCTGGGTTCGTACACACCTGGAAAGTCAGGGATAATAAGTGAAGATAGATATGATCAGGAATAGTCAGGGAAATTACTTAGGTACAAATCCCCTATCCAAATCTTCTTCCATCTTACTCCTAAAATAGCGCTATTCTCGGTTTTGATGCATAATGCCAGTTTTATCTTCCACAGATTTGATAGAAGACAAGAAACCCTCCGAATTCCTTATCGTCAAGGGAGAGAAGTACGCCGTCATCGGGTAAGTGCCCTTCGGTTACCTGGGGCCAAAGTCTCAATTCCCAAACGCAGTTCTCACCTTGTTCCCGCCCATAGCACTGTGCTACTCCTGCTTAACATGGTGGTGGAGTACTGCGACTGCGTTAACGGCATCCCCTACGTGGCCTCCGATCTCCTGGCAAAACTCGTAGAACTTCTCAAGGTAGGTTCCGGTTCCAGACCAGATAGAGCTCTGCTCCTGCTCGGCAAGTAATTTCGATTCTCATTGGACAGACGTTCAACTCTCGAACCTGTCAGCTGGTGCTGGGTGCAGGGGCGCTGCAGCTGGTGGGCCTGAAGACGATCACGACCAAGAACCTGGCCCTGGCCTCGAGGTGCTTGCAGTTGATGGCCTCTTTCATTCCTAAAATCAAGACGCACTTCAACCGGCACTTGCCTGCCCGGCAGCAGAACGTCAGCAAGCAGTTCGACTATGCATTGAAGGCAAGTGGTCGAATTCGAAACTCGCAAACTTTAGGGAATCATACGGGGTTTAGAACGGTATCACGTCACGATGGAGCAATGCTCTTAACTCATTTTTAGAAATCAAAATATTCTCTAATAATAAGATTCTCATTAGTCATTCTGGAACACGGCATTCTTTTTGACATTTGGGAACCCAGGTTATCACTGACCTGAAACCTAGACAAGTCAGGGAAATTAAAAATGCTATTCTTGGGGTAACCCTGTTATTCTCAAGGACATGCCCTAGTTGAGAGTGGATTTTCAGTCAACAAGGATGTGCTTGTTAAGATCTTTCAATTCAATTCAACTCAGTACAATACTGTTCAGGAGTGCACATAAGGCTGCTCCATAAATGGACTTATCCTTCGTGACGTACAACTGGTACAGTCGCATCGATTATAAAAGTTTAAGATGTTATTGAAAATAAAACGGAATTGCGTCCCAACCAAGAACTTAGCTTTAACAGCTGCACATTTCAGGATTACAACGACCACATCCAGGAGATCTCCAACAAGCTGGTGTCCATCATGGCCAACATGTCTGAAGTGCAATTAAGCAAGGTAACAAATGCTCTAAACACCTTCGGTCGCAGAAGTGGTCAACTGGTCTCTTTCCCATTTCAGTGGGAGGTGAAACCACCGGTTCCTTCACCGTGCTTTCGAGCCATTTGCAGGCAGCTCATCAAGCTGCACGAGGCCATCGCCGACATCCTGCCCCTCGACCAGGTGCAGAAGCTCTTCTTCCGCATCAACACTGCATTCAAGGGTAACCTTAAGCGGCGTCTGTTAAAGATGAACGTTTTAAACGATGGAGGCCCTCAGCACGGGTAAGTTTGTTTCGCTATCCGTTGAATTCATTATTCCGTGTCTTTGGCTGAAATGTCACCGACTTTCCTTGCGCTTCAATCTCCTCAGGTTGGTGACATCCGAACTGGCCTTTTACCTGCAGTCGCTGAAATCCATCAACTGCATCAGGAGTGAGGAGGACCTTGGAATGAACGACATCTGGGTCATAAGGTGACCCAGCAAAGCCCAGTTTTACTCCAAAACCAGCGAATGCATTTCCTCCTTGTTGTTCATGCAGTGCCGTTCATACATATCATCCGCGGGCGAGTTGACAGCTCCTCTGTGTAGGGTAGAAAACATTTGACAAAGCGGTTTTTGGGCGGACGTAACCGCGGAATCCGCAGGCCCTGTCCCGTGGGGGTACATGCATACGATTAACTTATTGGTACACGTGGCACCGGCCGCAATGGTCTCCTTAAACTGCTATTTGTTGATTCTGAACGCATATATTTATTTGCACTTTCTATTAAACACTATTGGCGGACGTTCCAAATACAGCCGAGTTAATGTCTTCAATGCAAGATCTGCAGCTTGGACAAATTTTAGAAATACGAACATGGATCCTTCTGAAATTTTGCCTCCGGTCAACGCCATTCGCAGGCTTTCGAACTCAGCAAAAAATTAACACTGGAATAACATTTTACTTTTGATGCCGCAGTTATTTTGTCTGGAGCATTTGGAAATGTTTGTGCTGTGAATGACAGAATGACCTATCAAATAAGGGGCTTCAGGAAAAAGAAATTGTACTAAAATTTTGCACAAAAAAAATTAAATAAAACTTACCTTTTGAAATTTTGAAAACGTTTTGGGGGAAATTAGGAAGGAAGGTGGTTAGTGCAACTGGTTTTATTTTGAACTTTAATTATTTTGAAAGACTAGCAATTTGGTCATGCCCTTAGTTGGCTCTGTGGTAAATACTATTTAAGAAAACTACATTTTAGCTTTAAATACTTCTTATAACAGTTTATTTTACTCCGTGTGGAATTGGTTGTCCACCAGGGTCTGAGTTGTAGTTTTTTATAATTTGCGAACATCCGATTTATTTATAAAAATTTAATACACTTCAAAATCCATCATGCAACCTTCATTCGGAGGCTTCCATGGGAGGCATTCTCAGAGATAACTAGTATTTTTTAAGTTTATTTAGAACTTTATAAATAAAGGGTGGCATTTTTAAATTATAACTCGGATGCCAGTGGAGAATCAATTCTAAACAGGCAAAAATAAATGTAGCAATTATAACAAGTATTTGAAGCAAAAATGCCTTCGTGATCAAGGACCAAATCAGACTTACCTAGAATCTCGCCGAGATGGCCAGTACTATTCAAAACCGATTTTCTGCGGGGGTTCGGAGTCTCCGGTAGCGTACTAAAAACAATCACGACCGACGAAAGGAGAAACAGTCATTACTCGTTTATTACTACAGTTAGGCATGGAACAGCATCGCACGTTAAAAGAGTCCAATTAAATAGCCGGAATAAATTAACACGATTCACTGGGCCTACCTCTGCCTTCGGCGACTTCGACAGCGCCTCGCACCTGCCCAAAAATCGAACTGAAAATGAAACGAAAAGCACGCTGGTGACCACGGCGAGGCCCGGGGCTCATCCCGGGCCAAACCGAATGTCGTCTTTTTCTTTTGAATGATACAATGAGCAGAAATTATGTACAAGAGTTCATCGCGGTCGAAAAATCTACGTTGCCGGAAGATTACCTTGGAATTATTTAATACGAGCAAATGCATCTCTCCGCATCGGCACCCGGAAATGGCAAGACACGTCAGCATGCAAAGGCAGTGCCAATAAATTACTGTTCCTCCTAGGAGCTGCCAGCGTGTTTAAAATAGAAAAACGGAAGCAGGAATCTAGCTTGTTTGGGAGGGACAAGAAGCGACAGAAGCTGGGTGTACGTTTTTGGTAGTTCAGTCCAGTTAAAGGGGTTGAACTTGTGACTAGACCGTTTCATACTGGATACCGCTATTTTCCCACAAAACCGAGGCAGCAGCGACAGCGATTAGCCACACGAAGCGAGGGACGCTTTTGGTCCTGAAATGTACAAAAGCCATGCGCGGAATTGAAGGGGCTCGACCAGATCCGGCAAGTGGAAAAAGGGTTACGCTAAGCTGTGCCGAGGCTCGAGAAACGAAAATTGGAATGATTGGACCTTATCCGCGCGATACGAAGACGTCATTACCCCCAAGATAAGAAAAGACGAGGGGAGAAAGGAGTCTTGCACCCTGTGATTGAGATGGCAGTAGTTGGGTAGACTGGAAGATTTCTTGGTGGCCTCATCGGGAAGGAGACAGGATCTGCGAACGCTGCTCGTGGAACATCCAAGTAGGACTTGTCCATTACGAATGCCATGCACACACCGACTAATTTCACTCTTTTCTTTCAACGCAACAATTGAAACAGGTGAAATGTCATGATGCATCGACCGCTAAATCTTGGAGACCCTTGGCTCAAGCTGTTGCTGGATGAGCCTCTGATACTTCGATGAGATCATGAAGTGAACCTTGTGGATGTTGTTATTACAAGATTTGCCGGGCAAGCATGCTCATGCCAGAGTTCGGCATTTGTGGAAGCGTCATGTCGCTACAGGAAGTGATCAGATCTGGGTTTAGGGCCACAGCACTTTCACAAATCTTTCTCATAAAAGTTCAGTTTGCCCAATTTTATGCTTTCCGATGATGTAATTTCACCTTCCAAAGACAATAGTTTGCATCATAAAACTGAAAAAGCGCTAGCTGCCATGGGGCCATCCCCCGCTACGGGCAGCTAGCTGTCATTAGCGCATAACCTGACCGATCAGAGGAGTTTGAATACTTTTTGGAATTCTGTTGAAGCTGCCGATTTGCTGCGTTTTCAGTTTACAATAAAAAAAATGCAAAGCGTTGAAGGATCCGTCCTAAGATCGGTGATAATCCTGAGGGCTCATTTGAGGACTTCTCCAATATTTTTGCTTCCGATGCCGATCCATATAATTGCGAGACATCGTTAACGGACGTTCCAGCCGACTGTCATTCTTCCAAACGTCCAAAGCGGAAGGATTTCACCGGGTGGACTTAATCCACTTTTCCTGATCACTGGGCAAATTACCGAACCCAGCTTCGCTTCCTTCGACCCTGGGCTGAAAACCGGAGTTTGCAACCAGGACCTTCACCGTCGTCCTTCCCAATTACACCTTCTTGTTCCTCGAGAATCCCAGGGACCTCGATATTTCTTAAACTTTTGTTTGGGGGTTCGTGCAGAGACGTAGAAGAAGAAGAAAAACCTTCCAAAAATGATTAAGTAGCGAAGACAAATAAAACTGTACAAAATGATCTTCAGCGCCATCCTTCCCAATTCCATCTTCGCAGTGCTCCTTGAGAATCCGGGCAAAGTCCCTGCGGCAGGGTAAAAAAAGCAGAAAAACCTCCCAAAGGTGGGCGCGAAACCGATTAAGTAGCGAAGAACAGGGAAAAAAACTGTACAAAATGATGTGATGAACGTAAAATGGAAGACAAGCATCCCAGTAGGGCCTCCTCAACACGAAACCAAACAACGGAAAGTTTGCGTCCAAGAAGTGATCCGACCAATGCGAGCGAGCGAACGAACGAAACGAACATGGATAGAGGGCGCCCTCAGACGCATCCGTACTCGTACCAGATCGAGTTGTCCACCGTTCGGGGTCCGTCCCCGGGGTTCTGAGCCCCGTTGGTGACCGCGGGGGCCTCGGGAGTGGTTTCCGTCTTGGGTGCGGCAGTAGTTACGGGACTGCCCTTGGCCCGCATGCTTGCCGAAGGATCCAGTTGCCCGTTGGAAAGGATCCGAGAGTGGGGTCGGTGGGTGGGGGAGAGCTCTGGCGAGGTGCAGGCCGAGGGGGTTCGGCCCCCCAGGGGCGAGTGGCCGTTGGTGAGCCCGTTGGTGCCGGAATCCGGTTCCGGGATAGCCGGCCGCGGGCTGGGGCTTGCGGTGCGGAGGGTGGTCAGCGACGACTCCCGGCGCCCGGTCAGCGAGCCTGTGGGGGAGCCCCTGGAGAGCTCCATCATGCTGACGTATTGGTCCCGGCCCCAGTCGCGGGGCGTGGAGGCATCGGGCGGCACCCGGTGGCCCATGAGCGGGGACGAGGAGGCCGAGGAGATGATGTACTCGGAAGAGGTGTTGCGCAAGGTGCGACTCTGGATACCCTGGAACGTTAGCAAAAATTGCATTCCATGGTATGATATCCCCTGACTTTTCCAGGTTTTCCAGGATATGAAATTTATTTTCACCTGCGGTGCATTCAAAGTTCCCCAACTTTAGTCAAATAAAATCCCTTGGCTTTCCCGGGTTTCTCAGGTTATGAACTTTATTTTTCCCTGACCTTTAAGGTTTTCCGACAGAATCTTTGGATTCGAACAAAATGCTTTGCACAGCGTATGAAAAACCACCTGGACTAGGCAAGAGGGCCTACCTGGGAGAGCATATTCGACACTGTGTTTCCCCCGTGAATGCTGGATCGGTCTGGATGGCGTACGAGCTTGGGTCCGACTGAGGGCGAGCGCCGGAGCGGCGACTCGCCCGCAGACCCGACATCCCGGGTGGGCACGTTTTCGTTCTCGTCGTTGTAGTAAACTGGAAATGACGATGCCATGTTTTAATTCTACGCTTCGGAAGACAATAACAGGCAGAAAGTAGGGCGTTTATGGAGTCTCACCGGCTCGTCGGCTGCCCGGAGTTCCTAGGCTCAGCTTGCTGGCGTTCAACTCATCCTTGGCGGGTAGCAGTTTGTCTGAATGGAAGAAAGCATTTGTTATTCAAGAGCTACAAGTGAAAATGCCAATTATGCCTTTCTTATCAACGTCACTTTTGGCAATACTGATTGTACTGAGGTGTAATAATTTTTGCAAAATATTTGCAAAATGTTTACTAAAATATTCGCAATTTTTTTTAAAACATTTTCCAAATTCTCCAAAAACATTTGCGAGATTTTATCCGAACATTTGAAAATATTTTATTAGAATATTTGGGAAATTTTTTCGAAAATATTTTTGAAAATTTATCAAAAAAATTTAGCAGAATATGTACAAATCATTTAAAATACATTTTAAATTTGGCAAACCATTCAACAAATACTTGTTAAATTTTAGCAGATTGGTTGCAAAATTTTTAAAAAAATGTTTTCGAAATTTTAACAGTAATATTTGCGAAATCTTAGCAAACTACTTGAAGAGTATGTGCGAAATGTTAGCAGGATATCTGGGAAATATTTACTAAAAAAAATCCCAGAATATTCCCAAAATATTATAAAATATTTGCGGGATTTTATCAGAAAATTAGCAGAATGTTTGCCAACCTGAGGGCACTCCAAACACTTACTTTTGCCAGGCAGATTTCCCATTTCGGTCCCAGACTCCGCGTCTCCATACTGGCTGCCCCCGCTCTGCAACAGCAGCTCTGCGTGCAGGCTGACGGCATCGTCGCTGGACACGCTTCCTGTAGCAGAAGCGACAAACCATCAGGTCCACATTCGAACAACTAAAGCAAAACCAGAACCAAAATGGAAACCATCCTACCTCTGGCAGCCGGACTTTGATTGTCTGGTATCTTGGCGTAGAAAACGGAATTGGACTTGACCTGTCGGGAGCGGCGCATCGAGTTACGCCGCTCGAAAGAGTCGCTGAGCTCGCTTGCCTCCCCGTTGGGAACCTTTGTCTCTCCAGCTGGAAGTCAACCGGATTTGTGGCCAACGAACACTTTCTAACAGATGTCAAAAATTGAACACATCAGCTCCAACTTACTTTGCGAGATTTTCCGTGGGGTGACATCGCTGCTGCTGTCCGGCGAATCCTGGCCGATGGAGCCGGAGCCCAGGGAGGAGTTGTCCTGGTTGTCGGGGCCCTCCCCGTTTTCGCCTACCTTGCGTTCCTTCTCGCCATCTTTGCTCCGCGTCTGCAACAAGTTTCAAGATGATGAAATACATTTTCTGGTACCTTCTCCCAGAGAATGCTCGAATGTTGCAAGAAACGCTGCTTTCTTGAAAGCACCCCATTATTTCACAATATTTTTCCCCCAACTGCAGTAGATTCCAGTTACTGGAGACATTGCGAGGTCAACTTTTTCGAACGCTGTCCCAGATAATCGATAACCCGATTAACCGGAATCCCAAGAATCAACAGTTACTCATTAAATCCATGAAAATCTTAACGGGGTTCCCACCGAAATCGAATTAACTTCTCCGCCTTCTTCAGGTTTTTGGAAAATCTTCCCCGACTATCAAGGGTGTTCATGGAATAAACCAGAAACAACTTTAACCAATTGCTAATATTTGAATTAATAATTTCAAGAGCGGAAATTTTCTCGCATATTAAAAGGAGAAAGTAGGGGAATTTCCTATTGTTATCAAAGTGTGACTAGATACGCCCTCTTTTGAGCAGTATCGTAAATTGGAATTTCCCTGACTTTTGCATGACAATGTGAAATTTCCCCGACTTTTGCATGGAAATGTGAAATTCCCCTGACTTTTCCAGGTCGTTCCCACTTCCCGAACTGTTACAGGCTTCTCCTACTTCCCTGACAATTCCAGGTTTTCCAGGTCAGGTTGTTTTTTTAGGAAAAATGTCGCCTACCCGAGGTACCTTGTTGATGAGTTCCGAACCCGCTCTTCGCACCTTCCTCACCAGGTTGGCTCCGAAGCCCTTCCTAGATAAAAGAAAATCCATCGAAATGAGTTCCGGTAAAGGAGTCTCCCTTAACTTTCACAACACGCAACACCCAGACAGGCTCGGGGCAGGGGAGGCAAATAATAAAAAACGCAAAAACTACAAGGGCAAAACGCATTCATCAGTAACTTACGGAGTGCATCCCAAATATCTTCAAGAGCAAGCGTGGAAAAACAACAAAGCACTCCAAAAGGTTAGCCTCTCACTTCTTGCAAAACAGCCGTAGTTCCAACCAAAAAAACCTTCCCCAAACTTACTTTTTCGGTGAATAGTTGTCCATGCGCATGAACTGCTCGATAATTTTGGCCTCCAGCTGTGCCTTCTGGCGTTCCAACTGATTCACCTTGTCCCTATTCCAATGAAAGAGCAACATTTTAGAACAAATTTAGCAAATCTAGCCCTGTCAGTTCAAAGTCCCCCAACTTTCCCAGGTTTTCCAAGTTCCACAGGTCAGCACTCACATGTTATTCTTTTCCTTCTCGTGGAAATGTTCCTTGTCCTCCAAGGCCTGGGTCAGGATCTCGTGGTACTGGGTGAGCAGACACGAAACCTGGCTCATCAGAGAGCGGCGTTCCTCATTGAGGGTCATGTTGACGTTGGAAAGCATCTGAAACGAGATATTGGGATGTTGCAGATGCGAACAACGCACGCGGCTCAGGCCGAGTGACGATTCCGGATTGGGTCTTGACGGTGACACGGGTACAAACCTCGCACTTCGAGGAGAGTTTGCTGACTTCCACGTCCAGGGAGTTTACCTGGTCGTGGCTGTCAGCCAGCTCGCCCTTCAACTCCATGTTCTTCAGCTGGGTAGTGTTGTACTCAGTCTTCAGCGCCTTGTACTCCGTCTGCAGGCTCTTATACTCCATCTTCAAATGCTCGTTGTTGGTGTGCAGCAAGCGGAAGTCGTCCTGCAACGAGGCCCGAGAAAACGTCACGCAGGGTTCCCACCGTTTGATTCTCCACTTCCCACTTTTTCAGGTTTTTGGAAACATTTACCTGACTTTCCCAGGTTTTTCTTGAAATAATTTACTTTACTATTCCAGGTTTATAGAAGAAAATTTTCAAATTTTTCAAGTTTTTGGAATAATCTCCCCGATTTTAGCAAAAAAAAATTATAGAGTAAAATGTAAACAAAATTTACAAATTACTGATATTTTTCTTTTTTTATAATTTCAAAAGTTGAAATGCAATAATAGGTGGAATTGCGTATTATTGCATGAGTTTGGCTAGGTTCTCCTTGTTTTGAGCAGTATCATAACCAAATTTAGTATTATAACCATTTGAGATTATGGCATGGAAATTTAAAAATTCCCTGACTTTTCCGAACAGTTCCTATTTCCCTTAATTCTTCCAGACCGTTCCTTCTTTCCTGACAAACCCTATCACAATAATGTGGGAAGCTGCTCGGCAAGAGACCTACCTTAAGCCTGGAATGTTCGGCGCGGAGGTTGCTCAGCGACTTGGTGTCGGACTTGAGCAGCTCTTTCTCCTCCTCCAGGGAGCGCCTCATCTGGGCCACTTCCTCCTGCTTGGACAGCAAGATGTGGTTTCTGTCCAGCACCACCTTGTATTCGGTCTTCAGGTTCTTCTGCGCAGTCTTCATGGAGCCGAGCTCGTTGAGGAGGTTGTCGTAGTCGACGGAGAGCTGCTCGTGGAGCTTCTGCAGGGCCTCGTGGTCCGACACCAGGGACTCTTGAGCGGTTTGCATTTCCTCCTGCCGACGAATGAGCTATGTATTGAAAAACCATTTAGTTCATCGTCTACTGAAGAAGAGCTTGATCGCCTTCTCAATTCAGTCCTTTCGAAAATCTCGACTGGCTTCCTCACCTGTTCTTTGCTGGCCTCCAAAGCCGAGGTCTGCGCCTGCAGCGAGGTGTTCTGGGACGTGAGCAGGGTGTTCTGGGACTGCAGCGTGCTGGCCTCCACCTGCAGCCGCGCAGTCTGAGACTGCAGCACCGAGTTCTGCTCCGAGAGCGAGGTGGCCTGGTACTGCTGGCTGGTGACCTGAGAGTGGAGGGCGGACACTTGCTCTCGAGCGCTACTAAGCTGGGACTTCAGGTTACGGGTTTCCACTACAACGGAGGAGTTCTACAACCCCGGGAAGAAAACGGAGACAAAACTTTCATGCAAGATGGCGGTGTGGGGGATCAGGGGAAAACGCTAACCAGCACCTCCCGAAGCAAAAAAAAACTGAATCCAGGCTGGCACAAAAAATAAACCCGGGTCGGGGACGTCGGACGCGAGTACACTTACCGCTTTCTCGGCTTCGGCCAGCTGCTCCTTCAAGCTCGCGATCTGCTTCGTGTACTTGGTCACGTGGACCTCGATGTCTTCGGTTCTTGGAACAAAGGAAAAAGATAGGTTACTTTATGTTTACTTTCGGGATAAATAGAAAGGTGATGCCATCAATCGACGTTTTTTGAAAAATGTGCGCATAATCTGCGCCCCTTCTTCCGATCTTCAAAATTTTGGGTGAAAAGTGCGGCTTGTAGGCGTGCAACTACGATACATGCATGTTGTTTGCTTTGGGAATACTAAGATGAGCAGAGGACCTACCTCACTGGTGATGACGTGTTGCTTCGCACCTCCTCCTCGTGCCTCTGCTTCAGCGCTTCGTGTTGCCGCTTGATGCAGCGCAGTTCCTCTCGAAGCTCCCCGTTTCGGTTGGCCGATTCCTGCAGCCGGCTCTCCAGGCCCTGGATCTTCTCCTCCTTCAGCTCCAAGCTCTTCTTCAGCGCCTCTTCGATCATGCTTTCGAGAGCCTTGTACCTACTGAGGGATTCAACGTTAAAATTAGTTGAGTGAGACAGCATTTGACGAATTGGCACAAAATATCCCAGAGCAGCAGCAAGATGCGATACGAGAATGACATCTTTTGAACGGAAAAAATACTTATTGAAAAATATTGAGTCCTAATTCGCGGTGATTTTACACCTGTCCACCAAAAAATGTTTTAGGACACCAATCGTAACGCGACTACAAGTGACCAAAAAAGACGTCAAAATATGACGTCTTTCAAATCGCGTCAACATTTGATCAAAAAAATGACGTCGTTTATTGACGCGTTTTAAAACAGGTCCTAAAGAAAGGCGTCATTTAGTGCCGAAAAGCCGTCTCACGGAAATAATGACCCAAAAATGACGTTGTATTGGAGTCATTTTTTGGTCGATGTGCTGTCTGGGAAAGCCATTGAAGCATTGATTTTCTCGATTTCAATGGATCCTGGGTCGGCTATCCTAATTGCGCTTTTCGTAGTTTCCTCAATATATCTATGCGAATGCTGGGATTAGTACCTCAGTAATCAGTTCTTCTAACTGTTCTACATAGTAAATTCAACCTCCCCCCTCCCCTCATAACATGGTATTAATATGCTGACTACAGGGTACCGAATAGAATACAAAGGAGAATGTTGAGACCCAAACAACATTAGGAGACATCTGCACTTACTCTTCATCTTGTGCCTGCTCCGCCGCCATGATCTTCTCCTTGTTCAGGCCAATCTTCTGAAGCTCGGAGGTCAGCTTGCCCATTTCGTTTGCCAGCTGCTGGGTTTTGATTTTCTCGTTCACCAGATCCTGCGCAAAAAAAGCAGACGCCATGCGTCATGATCAGACAGAAGTTGATGAGTAAGGAGGATCATAAGCCAGATGAAGAGACGGCATGGTCAAACGCACCTCACGCAGCGTAGCCAGAGTCTTCTTGTCGATGGCCGACCGCTGCACCAGATCTCGGTTTTCTTTCTCCACGTCGCTCACTCTGTTAACTGAAAAGCCGAAGCTGTCCACCTCCTTGGCCAGCCTTTTGTTCTCTCTCTCCAAAGTCAGGATTTTGGAGCTGAATTCGTCAATTGTTGAGTCTTTGAGCTATAAAAAAAGATGCAAAATCAGTTTTAGGAACATACTTCTTTTCATCTGGAAACTTGATGTTGGGGAATGCGAATGTCACAAAAATTCCAAGAATTCAGAACGCGACTTAATTTCATAGCCGGACAATAAGCTGCAGGGCCTACCTCGACCGCCTGCCGCAAGCGAGCGACCTCCTTGTCCATGGAGGACCTCTCCCTGTCCAGCTTGTGGTTGCAGGCCTCCAAGTCGGTGTTTTCCCGCTCCAGGTCGTTGAGCTTCCTCGTGGACACCTTGTACGTCTCCACCGTCTTCTGCAGCTTCTGGTTTTCGTTCTCCAAGGCCTGGTTCTCCTGCTCGACGTCATCCATCTTCTTCAGCGACGACTCCAGGGCCTTCTGCAGCTTCTGGTTGTCAGTGCTAAGCGACAAAACATCCATCTCCAGCTGTTCATATTTGGCACGGTCGACCTGAAATTCACAAATTCCAAAAGTTAGAGCGCCATCATTTAAATCGGTCATTTTAAAAAGAGGTAATCTCCCGTTGTTGTTTTTTCAAATTTTACAGGAGAAGCAACAAGTATTTAATTTATTACCATTCCGTAAAAAAAAATATTAGCATCATTTTTAGGGATCACACCTGATATACAAATACCAAAGTAATGCTTTTGGGTAACACGTGATGCATAGGAAATTATTTTTTATTGTGGGAATATGACCCGTTTTCAACACAAACCTGGGTTTGTCCCGGGGATATGGGAATATGACCCGTTTTCAACACAAACCTGGGTTTGTTTCGTGAAAAAAAACTTGTATGGCTACGAAAACCAGGAATTAAAATAAGCAAATGGCACGAAGAAATTTTACAGGAAAAAGGAGAGAATGACAGATTCAATTATATCAAAGCATTTAAAACCCAATTGAAGATTAGACAATAAGTCTTCAACTATGACAAACATGTTTAGAAAGTAGATTGTTGGATTTATAAGAGCACATAGTTTTACCAAATATGTTTTAAAAGATATATTAAGAGACACAAACAGCATTGCTTAGCGCATAATCGTGTAACCTACCAAATGGCATAAATTTAACAAAACAAATTAAAAAGGAAAACAAAAAAAGTTCACCTTAAATGCTTCACAGTTCTTTTTCAGCTGCTGGGTGGCCAGTTGCATTTCCTGCTTTTCCTGCTCCAAGTCCACCAGTTTTTGGGATGAGCTCTTGAGCGACTCCAGGGTCTTCTTCAGCTTCTGATTCTCGATGGTCAGGCAGATATTGTCGTGCTCGAGCTTGTCGACCTGGATGGTGCAGAATGAAATGTCAGCCCAAAAAACAAAACGTCACATTTTCTGTAAATCACGCTTCTCACCTTCAGGCATGTGTTCTGGAGGTTCTCCAGGGTCTTGTTCAGCCTGCGGCTCTCGGCTTGCAGCTCGCAGTTCTCCTGCTCCAGCTTCTCAAACTTGTCGCACGTCTTCTTGAAGGCGGCTATGGCCTAACGGAGAGCAAACCAGTCTAATAGTTATTCAACAAGCTCGCAATGCCGTGAAATTTATTGCGGAATTGACTAACCCGCAGAATGAAGATTTTCTTGCGATTGCGCCAAGAAGAATCAAGTGGGTTTGGATAAAAACACGTGAAGAATCGATAAGATTCAGAAAAATTCACGTTGTGGACACAGAGAAGACTAAGAAACTAAACAACAGACTAAGACTAAAACTAATTCAGAAATCTGGTCGAACTATTGAAAAATTTAGAAACACTATATATAATTGACACATACGTCACAGGAATATCGTTTTTGAGAATCAACATTATATCATCTCAGTACATGAAATCATTTAGAGCTCTAATATTTGAAACAAGATTTATAGCTTTTTTGGGTTCAATGAGGAATTAACGTTTCTACAGCCATATATGGATTTGAATGTTCTGTGATGAATCTACACTCAAAAGAATAATCCTCATCCACAACGTCAAAAATCAGCCCATTAGCGAGGAGTGGAAGTCAGGAGATTCCAGAATAACGGAAATTCAAGTGATTCAGCATTTGGAGAAAAATACTATGCAAAAATTCCAAACTTACAAAGATTAGTTGGGAAACTAAATTAAAAAATCGAGGTTGTATTTAAGGAATGATGAAGCGACATTGACAGAAAAATTTAAAACTTCACCAGAAGATTTTTGATTCAGATATAGCAGTCAAATTCAGTTTTCTGATTCGCCTTAACACTAAAATTGCATTTTCAGTTAGATAAATTCGTCGCGACATTGAACCACGCTCTACTGAGGATCTGAGCTCGATTCAAGAGTAACACCAAAAAACATGAAAAGTTAGCGGTCAAAATTCAAGCGATGTGTTACCTTGTGCAAGTCCGTATTTTCCCTCTCGATCTGCATCTTCTGGTTTTCAGTCTCCATGAGCTTCTCGGACGTCTGGTGCAGTCTTTCACTGATCTTCGCCAGCTGCTCTTTCTCGAACTGGAGCTGAGAGATGTGGCTCTTCATCTCCTGGTGGGTTTCGATGAGCTTCTTGTTCTCGGATTCGATGTCCTTCAGTCGAGCGTCGTTGGACTTTTCGTTGCGCTGCCTCAAGGTATTCACCAGTTCAACAAGCTGCACTTTCTCCCGCTGAAACGATACGAGGTTAATGAGGATTTTAAAAAAAAGTTTGCATAAAATTTGAAATTGCCTCGACTTTTGCAGGTAAATTTGAACTTTCCCTGACTTTTGCAGGAAAATTATAAATCTTTCCAACATTTGCATGCAAACTAAAACATTCCCTGACTTTTGCATTAAGAAATTTTCCAAACATTTCCAGGTTGTTCCTACTTTCCTGACAATTACCGGTTTCCCAGGTCAGCGGGAAAATATGACTCCAATTTTAAAATTTTAACGCCTGAAATTTTCCTAAATTTTCCAAAACAAAATTGAAATTTCCCCAACTTTTGCATGATGATCATGATCAGAATATTTTTCCTTTGCAAATACATGTACTACCTTCCAGTTTCATCTTTCAATTCCTAACTCGTTCTCCCCTCAAAACAATAATAAATCAACAAAGTAATGATAAGATGAAGCATGAAGCATTGGCAAAAATTTAAGCCACTCACTTGCAACTCCATCTGCTGCCTTTCGCTGCTCACCCTGACCATGTCCAGGACATCCTGCAGTTTGTTGGTCTCGCGCGTTATCTCCTGGTGCCTCTGCTCCAGGTCTACACAACGCTGCGTCTCCTTGTTGTTCGAGTCCAGCAGCTGCTCCACCTTCATGCTAAGTCTTTTGTTTTCCTTTTCAAGCTCCAAGATCTGGCAAACAAATAAAGACAATGACGCGCTATTTCCCACAAGGGTCCCCAAGATGCTTCGTTCACAGTTCCTACCTTTTCGCCGTGTTCGTGGAAGGAGCCGTCCCTAAGCTGCTCGATCAGCGAGAGCAGCCGCTGGTTCTCCAGCTCCAGTTTCATGAGCTTTCCCTGGGCATCCTTGTTGAGCTGGTCGCAAAGACTGTCTCCTAGGCCTGGGAGGTCATAAGAGTAAAGAAAATCAACAATTTGCAGGCGGTGAAAAAGATTAGCGGAATTCAGGTCGAAGAGCCAAAATCTCACCTTGGTCTGGTTAGTAGCAGGAATTGGCAAAGCAATAAAATAGAAAAATAGATGATGAGCATTACTTAGCAGGAGTAATTTGAGTTATTAGGCCACTTTCACCTGCTTGGGCTCAGCTAACAAAAGCACTGCTATAATTAACATCCTTTAACAGGGTGACCGCACTTTTGCAAATTTTAATTTCCCAGATTTCTCCCTGCCTTAAATCTTTGATTATTTGTGCAGATGAGCGCATCTGCTGAATTTTTACGCCATCCCTTTACAAATGTGTTTAAAGACCGTATTTATAACGGGAATGCCGCAGGACACTTTTTTGTGGGGGCAAAATCACAAATTATGGAGTTTAGCCAATTTCTTTACAAAGATTTGATGAGGTTTTTAAATGCCACATTTATGAATTTACAATAGCAATTGAAGGTACACGCCATACGCGAAACTAGCGAGCCCACTTAAAACTCCCCGATTTCCCTGAAAACTGCTAAAATTCCCTGCTATTTCTAGGTCGTGCAGCCACCCTGTTTAAGGATTCGACAATCTCTAGCATGTAAGATCTAATAGCAATAGGTTTTCAAACAAGATCGAATGAAAAAGGTCAGCACTTGCAAAACTGGAGATCATAATCTGACCTGGAGAAGCTTGATTCCTGAGATGGTCCAGCTCGGCCATGAGGTTCACAGATTCGTTCATGCTCTGCTTCGTGGACATTTGCAGTTGAGTATTCTCCTCCAGCAGCTCCTGTATCCGGTCTCGGTCCGCATCTCGCTCCTAAACCGGAAATATGCACAAGTTTGTGGCAGAAGGCTTAAGAGAAAGCTTTCGAAGAAGAAAGCGGGAGATCTACCAGCGTTAGCTCGTTGATCCTCGACTTCAGTTTCAGCATGTCGTTCTCGAGCTCTGGTATCAGTTCCACCTTTTTCCGGCTGTTGTTCAGCTGGTCTTCCAGCATCTCCTTCGTGTCGATGAGGATCCGATTGTCCTCTCGGAGTTCCTAAATAAGGCCAAATTTCAGTCAATTTAATATTATTGTCAAATTTCACAAATAATACGGGTATGTTCAATTGCATTTAAAAAATCTTTAACGATGCCACAATATTGCAAATCAATTTCCAGTTTTTTAAAGATTCCGACTTTCATTTCCTGATATCGTGGAAAACCTGTCATGTGTCATCAAATTTGCGAAAATGATCTAGGAAACTAGAAATTTTGCGTAAAATACGGATGGATACGAAAATACACTTATACAAAATACATTGCTTGAAAAATATGGAATGGAATTGAAAACGAATATATTTACTACATCTTGTGTTTGTAACCTTTTGCCTTTATTGTGATGTTCAAGAAATGAATTTTTCGGAAGAGGGTTTAAGCAAATCCGAACTGGTCCTTGAGTTTTCGAGCATATTACTTAGCGATTTCCAAATCTTACCTCTATCCTGGATTTGCAAAATTCCAATTCGTTCATCTTATCTTTGTAGCGCTGAATCTCATTCTCCAGCTTATCCACCTTATTGGCCTAAAGCAAATCAATCCAAAATCAGTCGAGTAATATATAAAAAAGTGAACAATCAAACATTTATAACCACAATTCCATAACTTATTCTGGAATCAAACTCCATGGCAATAAACGGTCAAATATTGAAAGCAAAGAGAGTGCCTTACCCTCTCCTTGAGTATATCCAGCTCATCACGATAGGTCTTCGCCGCTCTCGCATCCTGCACCAACATCAGATTCTAAAAGGAGCAAATGACATTGACACTAGAACTTCTCAACATCTTCGTCCCAAAGAACAATAATACGCCAGAATTAAGTGCACCAACCTCCTGTTTCACTTTGCTAAGCTGCTGCTTCGTGTGCTCGAGTTCCTCTTTGCATTCGGCCAGCGTCTCTGTCTTCTCCTCCCTGCAGAAGAACAAAAATGGCGCAATGGGAGAGGTCCCAAGGCTTACCGGGTATTTTCGAAAATAAGTCAGAAAGACTTACAGTTCCTGCCTAAGTCGACGAGACTTGGCCTTGCAGTCAGCTAGCTCGACACCATAATGGTGCTTGTCGGATCCGAGGGCAAAGTTTGGGCAGCTGGGGCTCTGCACCAGTTTGGAGCACCCGTCGCCATCTTTTTCTAAGGTCAGCTCGGAGACGTTCTGCCGGCAAAGAAAGATTTTGCAGAATTATTAAATGAAAGGTATGAAACTCCAAACACTTCTTTGATGAGCTCCTGAAGCTGGTTTATTCTTCAACTTAAAAACATGTTTCCCCTTAGACCCAAGGAATATCTCTCGCTGAATATCTCTTAAATGGTTAAAGACTCAGTTTCATTCTTGTTTTAGACAGACTATGGGTGACACATTTGACACCGCAGTGTGTAACGTCCAGTCAAGTCCAAGTTGGACAAAGTGGGCTCCCGAGACTTACTTTCAAGTGGTTCCACTTACGTGCCAGAGATTATCCCGCTCCTTCACCAGGTTCTTCACGTGCTGCACCAGGAGCCGGTACATGAGGTCGTGCTGCTCGGGCGGGATCAGGTGCAGCTCGCCCCACTCCTGTGGCACCCACACCGTCTCCGGGTTGTCCGTAACCTGAGTGGTTGGAAGAGAACCCTGAAAAATTAGCAGCGGCTGGAAAACGCTTGGAACTTAAGAAAGGAAACGTGCCTGCTGGATGCATTCCACGATGGAGTGCTGCGTGGTCAGGTCCAGCTGCTTGATGCTGCCGATGATCTCTTCCTTCTTGCTGCATTGCACGGCACAGCCCAAGATGAGCAGCAACAGCTTCTGGACCTCTTCGACTGCGCCCTCTGGATCGAAGAAACGAAATTGAGCACTTTGTCAAAACCATAAAAATGTAAAGCAAACATTTCAATTTTCATGTATGTTTTTATCTTAAGTTTCAGACTGAGCTATTATGGTTTAATTGAATTATAAAATGTGGATGACGTCATATTAACGCGGCAAATAAAATGACAAAAAAAAAGAAGAAAGATGCGATATTTCCAAACCTCAAAAATCCGATCGAAAAATTATCATATTTGAATACAAATGATAATTTTTCTTTTCAACAAATGCTATACGATTGTCTTGCTTGTAAAATACAATAAAATGTTGGGATTTAAAAAAAAGTTAAACTCTGAAATATTCATCTGATGAGAATAATTTGGAATAATCGAATAATGTGGAGCAAAGAAATATTAGGCAATCAAAGTTTACAGAATTTCATCATTATCACTACTAAATTAACATTCCAAATATTTTTAAGTAAAAATGCGAGGGTTAGCACTCTTAAATTAATTGAAAAATGTTAAAATGAGACAGTAAAACTTTTTAGAGAAAGATGCGAGACATGCTAAACTCAAAAATTCGATGGAAAAAATAGCATATTTGAATGCGAATGTCAAAATTTTTTTTTGCAACAAATTCAAATTAATCTGTATGATTTCAAGCTTGTAAAACAAAATAAAAACCCTCATAATTTGATGATACAGTAAGATCTAGCAATAACTATGGACGAGTATTTGGAGCGAAAAAATAAATGGACAATCAAATGCTACCGAATTTCACTACTTTTTTTTATTATGCTCCAAATATTTTTTTTCAGAAAACGATTCAAGATTTAGCACTCCTTATTAAATTATCTAACCTCGAAAATTAAAGATAGCGCATGAGCCTCAATTACATTCGTGATTGAGCGCAGATAGCGGTTCCTTAAACTTAAAACTATGCAAAATAGTGGTTACGGTCTAAAATGAGGAAAAACTGACAAGGAAACCACTAAAATTTATAAAACAGAAAAATAATTTCACAAGAGTTGTTTCAGGGAAGTTGTTGCGGACTCATTGAGCTTCATTTTATGCTACAAAGGGAGGAGTCGATGAATTTCTACAAGAGTATGCGCAACTTGTTTATCGTGCCATACTTTTCGGAAAAGATAGGATCAACACGTTTGAAAAACATTTGCCAACGCCAATGTGTTAAAGGCTGACTAATTGGCGTTGTCTTTACGAGACAATGGAAACGCATCTACGAAATCCTGTTTTGATTTCGAAATGGATGCGCGCTCCAAGATGGCGTCCAAGATTGGTAGCAAGATCAGCTGCGAAATCCAGCCTTAATTGATTTCACAATAAATGTCACGCAGTAATTAAACCAAATGATGGGTTGAGCGCAGTGCAGAACAAAGGCCCCAGTTAAATTTTATTCCGAAGACCGATAAAAAACATGTCAACGAGTTCTAAAAATACATTCAACGCTTTCTAACAGTCTCCAATTTCAAACACAGATTGTGAGAAATGTGGATAAATGTTTGCATTTTCTTCACTATTCGCTTATCGTCCGTTGCTGTGTTTTTTATTAGTGATGATGGAGTTTACAAAGCAGTCGTTTACATGAACGACCTTGATAAACAGTTAGCTACATGTAGATAGGAATGCTATCTTGTTCAGCTGACTCTTGTTAACCTTGTCCACATTGCGTGCCGTATACCTGGTATGAACAGCTCTCAAAGACAGTTCCTTTTTTAACGGACATTGTCACGAAGATCATTTCAGTTCTCGAGTGAAATATGGACCAGATTTCGATAAGTGAAATCAATATTCTGTTCAAAACTAGAATGTACTGAGCCTTAACCAATCAGAGCTATTCAGCTTATCGATCATGCCTTTCAGCATAGAGAAAGCCCCACGGTGCCCATCGGATGAAAAATTACCTGTAGGACAGAAACGATTAATCGCAAAACAGGCTCATTAATTCTATTGGTCCATTTGAATTCCCAATACATTCTAGTTTTGAACAGGCTGTATTGAGTTCCTTATCACTGGCGTATCATGCGTGAGATAAATGTGACAATGTTGAATGTATTTTTAACCAGAATCTTACCGGAATCAGGATCCCTGCTAACAGCGATGACATCTGGCAGCCTCACGACAATCAGTTGACCCAAGACGTCCTAAAAAGAGCAAAAGCGGGATGTTAACAATAGAAAAATATTGCTAACACAAGGGTTTAGCATGGAAGGTCATTTGAAAAGTTGTGATATTCACACTAGTGTCATGGACTTTTTTATTTCGTTGATTTCTAAAGGGTAGCCTGGTCACTCTGGTGTGTATTGACTTTTGCACTATAAAAGTGCAGGAAAAGTCATGGAATCATGCAGGAAATATGAGTAAGCTCAGATTTTTTCTCGACATCAACACAGTTTAAATGTACACCTAATTTTTAAGATAATTTTACAGTTTACAGTTACAGTCAACAGTTTAATTTTTCAAATTGTTTTCACAATTTTTGAAAATGAATAATATACGAGAAGCCTATAGCTATAGCCATAAGACGCGTTTCGTTCCAAATTCCCAGGAGCGTCGATATAATTCTATGCTGTACTGTTAATACTCGCATATAAAACTGAAAAAATTAAAAATATATCTTGCAAAACGTACTCAAATTATTTTCGGTTTTTTTTTTTTCGGAAGTAGGCTACGGTGTTTAAATTCAATAATTGGGTTATGGTAGTTATGAAGAAGGATAAGCAGGATCACCATTTAGAGGACGTTAAAATGGTCATAAAACGAACACAACACATTTAATATCTGCAGTTTAAAACCGTAAAAAAATAATAGAATTGGGGTAACATTTCTCATTAAATTTCATATGCTCTTTAAAGTGATACAGTAAATGCGCTCCTATACCACCTGGTATTCAATATCAAATTGCTTTGGTGTCATCATTCAGTCTTCCATTTTCAGAACGCCAAAAGTACAAAACCACATTCTGTATTCCAATAAATGTACAAATTCACATTAAAGGTCCAAATAATGCAGCCAAAATATTTATACAGCTGCCTAAACGGTCCCTTTCGTCCCAATGTGCTAAACTAAGTTTGTGCGATGGGCGAACGAAAGAGTTCAATGTCATCAGAGAGCACCCGCTCATGAATTCCGTGAGAAAAGATGCAAATTTCTTCAAGATCGTCAGCCAGGCGTTGATCGAACAAGACGAGGTAGTCGGTGGAATGGTGAGGGCGATAGATTAATTACGGGTAATGTTGCAGGACAATGGCATGTTGACATCAAGAGGATATTGTGAACTACAAGTCCATGCATTTCAGAACAAGACAGCGTTACATCGCACAGGCAATTAAGCCATCAACCGTAAGGGGAAGTAATGAGAAGGCATGTCTTCCGTTGAACGGAACATATTTGATAAATAGTCTGTCCGAAACTAGAATCCTACCGGGGAAATAAAATGGATCTTTGCAAGAGCCCCAGTCCCATAACTTTTGCCATTGCTTTATGCTGGAAGACAATCTATAGCTCTCATTGGTGAGGCTTAGTACCATTCATGTTTTGGACAGACTGTAGTTTAATGGCTTTCCCCAATAGATGCTCAGTTTTTTCCACTAAATAAAATATTTAAACAATTTTAAAGAACATGCACTGATGTTGTGTGCATACTCGAAATTCAAGCAATAGGCGTATATATAGTCATGTTCATGGGATAACTTTTCATAAATGATCCCTTCATTAACAAGTGACATCAAGAACCCAAAGGGGTCGGGAAAAAAAAGGCGTGATTTTAGCAAAATTACTCAAAGAATAAGTTCGGCAAATAAACGCAAGGACGTTCACCCCCTCATTAAAAAACAGCTGGCCATAAACCGCGCATTTAAAGTACAGTACAGTATAATCTTCTTCCCAATTAAAACCAAACTTCGCTGCATCCCCGAACGCTGCTGTCATTTGGCCAAACAATGTCTTCAGCCAGCAAAAACTGGAGCAAAAACGCAACTGAGAGAATGTAACCAACAACAGCAATGGCGTCCTTGCCCACTGACCTCCATCAGGCCTCAGCGGATCTCGGCTGGTCCCTGCCACCCTAGCCCCGAACTGCCCATGCAAATCCGGGCTCCACCAAATGCTCTATCTTCGCCCAAAATCCGCCCAAATTCGATGGAAACCCCCAGCCATCTGCCATCTTTTGGGTTTCTGCACAGCCAGTGCTTCAGTTCGAATGCTTGGCAAGCCAAGCTGATCGAAGCAAGAGCTCAGGCGAGACCGAGCAAGGAGGAGGAGGAAATGCTTTGCGTGCTCACCAAGCCGTGGCCAAGAAACAGAAAGGCTCTTTCGCCGTTTTGGAAGGCAGCGGATGAGGCGCATTTGCATATGTAACAAGAGCATTCACTGTACATGCACGCCACATAATTGCCATGTAGTACTCATCAACAGTGCCTGCATAGTCCGTGTCCGGGAAAAGGTGTTTTACCAGCTTCCAGAATGATGACCGACCAACCTCAGGATTACCCCGGAATAAATATGTTCAACTTCCCTGACTTTTCCAGGTTTTTTTGAACATTTTCCTGACCAGTAAAACGACACGACATACTTATGTTAGTCATACATATATCATTAATCATACTGATATCAGTAGTCCCAAAAAACAGTATATAAATAGTGATTTCACTACATGCTATAGTGATATCAGTGTAAAAACAGTGATATCACCACTGTTATAATGATATCAGTATAGAATCACATACTGATCTTTTCACCAGGGTTGCACTTGCATATATGAGTATATTTGTGCCTATATCTACTGTATACTGATTATATTGATCTTTCCACCAGGGAAGGAATGCTGTATGCTTTAAAAAAAAAGACATTACCTATTTCCATAGATGCAGGACTGACTCATCCCATGCCTCAATAAATAATAACAAGCAATGTCGACTTGATTTGGTAAGGTACTGAAATTCAATGACTTTTCCGTGAATGACAACACTTTAAAACGTTAGCAGCCCTTTGTTCCAAAGGTTACCTTCATAAGTTCTAGTTAGATGGCATCAAAGGACAGAAAATTGGTCATTCAAACTGCCCCAACGCAGTAAATCCCTTTCAGGTGACTTTGAATGAACTAACAATGTACAGTAAAATCAATCAAAAGCAAATTTCACAAACTTAATGCCAATATTATGTCATTTCTACGACCTTAATTACTGGCATTGCTCTTCGTAAAATGCTTGTTCTAACATGCTGGAAAGCGTTGTGGAATGTGACGAATGTTAGTTTTATTGGTAGAAATTTAAGGCATTACTGGATAGATTTAGAAACTTACACAGGGATATGTAGGAACTACAAACATGGAGGAATCGAAAAGACTACATAACCTACATTTCTACATGACGGTGCACAGATTACATATTAGTTGTTTTTCACAAACGTTTTTTAAAGGCTTTTCTTTAATAATTAGTACTTCTAAACTATCCTTTTTTTAAACAATGAAATCCATCACATTTCTGCTTTCACTTCATGATTAAAAATTACTAAAAAAAATATCTGGAAGAAAATCATTGCGAGCCTTTTGGCGTTCCATACATTTTTGAAGCAAAATTGTGAACAGAAATTATTCTAAAATCTGTGATGTGTGATAAAATTGGGCATAAAAATATCAGATAAAATGCATGAATTGCGATTTCGTTTTTCAAAAAACTTCGCCTATAATTGGTGAGAAGTGCTCGGCTTTGGTGTGCATCAGTCTCTGGTGATGCCTAATTGCTACCAAGAACCCCTGAATCCCTTAGGACCCTGGGCTCTATGGCGAAACTTCGTGATAAATGCTTCTGCAATGATTCGCATTGTATGCCTCTTAATCTTCCTCTTTTAAGAAACTCCATAACTGAAATTAATCCTGTAACCGTCTCCTCGAAACACGTTGAATACAAATGAGACTGATGTCACGTTCTTGACAATCTCCGAAAAAGCTTTGCTTCATCGATCCTCCAGAATGACAATGCGGTTTCAGAAATGCGCAAATCCTGTTCTTCATTTTCGACATTTGGTTTATTGAATTTTTCAAATTACCAATCCGAAATCCCGACGAACCGTAAATGGTTTGCATCTTGAGCTAACCAAAGTTTATTAACCAAATTCTGCGTCAGCCATTTTGCCACGTCTGACAGGCCTCACAAACTGAAATGCATTGTGCAATATTTCAGAGGTGATGTCTGCATTACGTGTACCTTTAAAATATTTTTTGCACAATTGACGCAATGCAGGCGTGACTGTAGCGCACTGCACAAAGGGGCGTATGGACAAGAATCCCAAATGAAATTTTAGAACAAAATAACTTTTAAACGATTAATGTCGCGCCACGCATACCAAAAAAAAAACTGAGAAATTGAGATATATTTTTTCCGCCATTTATAAAGTCTTTGGAGTCTTTGCAGGTATAGAGAAGTGCATGGACTTGACAACGGAGCGATTCTGTCTCACCCACGCAATTACCGAAAATCGCTATTTTTGGAAAAAGAAAAAAATGCACGAAATCAACTCTGGAACTGCAAGATACTAAAAATGCATTAATCAGATTGAAATACATTGGGTTCCTTCCATACATATATCCCGGTCATTTTTGAAAGAAAAAATATAGGAAATATCGGGTTTAGTTCAACAAACACAGGATAAATTATTATCTTATTGATTTTAAATTCCATTTACTGCAGCGGTCATTTTTAACATATATTCAAAATAATTTTAAAATGAAAATTTTTAACAATTTTTCAGAAAAAAATGTCGAAAATTCATTGGCACATTTTTATAATGAATGGCTGAGGAACATCAAGTAATTGGAATAAAATTCTGTACAAATTTAGATATCCCTAATTACATGGACGCCGTACAGGTGAGCAATTTCGAAAAATTAAATTATAAATTATGGATTTTGCCGTATAATTCGCTAAAAAAAAAAAAAACGTGCTGAGGAATACGCGGGCTTTTTAAAAACCGCGATTATCAGCCCAATATTTCGGGTCAAATTCCTGCAGGAAATTTGCTTAGAAATATGAATGAAAGGAACGAAAAAAACGATACCTACACAATTTCTCAAAAAGGAAGAAAACGTAAATAATGACTTCAAAAAACGATTAAAACATAGGAAACGTAGGATATTCTGCTATAATATAGGATGTCTGAAATGCATGTATGCAGTAGAAGTCGCTCATAACATTCTCGAGAAATAATTTCATAAACGCACTCCACAAACCCTTGCCAAACCAGGTTTTACTCTATTCTTGCGGTTTTTGTGGCTTTTAAGATTTCTCAAAAGTCTGGCGAGTAGGCGAGACAATTCCGGAGAACCGACAAGTGTGTCAGCGAACACGCTTTCAGAACTATTCCCACAAATCTCACGAAACAACCCCCTAAAAAAACCGCCAAATTGCGTGGAGCATTTACCCCTGGAGTTGCCAAGCGTCACGATATCCCTTTCAGCCCTGCAATTTCTGGCCGACTCGTAATTAACCCGCAAGATTTCATTCATCTATCATTTAATTTGAGGCTTGATGGACGCCAGCAGATTCCCTAATTGCAGCAGCGCCCAGGAATGCGAGATTTCAATCGGATTCTGCCTAGAAACCCAGAAAGCTCGACCTTAATAGAAATCCCGCTGTGTCACCGAAACTGCCCCCAAAAAAATGGAAAACATTAAAAGGTCTGCATCTAAAAATGGAAAACGTGAAATTGAGACGCGTAGTAAATTACGAGTGCCTGTCGTGAGACAATAAACTTCAGAAACCAAGTCCTTGAGAACGTGATTTAGGCGTTGCAAAGAAAAATACCTGAGTCTTAAAAAAAACACCGCAGATTATTAATGAGTCAAGATGGTGGTCAAAGGGGTGCATGTGTTTGGCTACCCTTTTATCACAAACCGTAAATAATGCATTTTCAGATGCGATTATGTTGAGATGAGTTTGTAAATTGCCACCAAATGGACAACAGACGAATTCCGAAAAAAAAAATGCTACCATCAAAAGACTTCGTTGGAAATTTACTTTAATATTAAAACCGTGTAGGTCTATTTATTGAAATTTTCTGAATTCTGGCAGCATTTCTAAAAAAAAATACCTTTCTTGAGAAAACTGCGTCTAATACATGCATCTATGTTATTAATGCCAACAAAAACCTTCTGACAAAATTAGACCAATTCAATTGAAGCTGGAAAATTGAGAAAACTTCGTTGAACATGCGTAAATAATAGCAACAGCAATAAAATCCATTCTGAATTATACTGAAATATAATAAACCGGATTCACGAAAGTTCAATGGAAGTAGACAATTTCTTGGAATACGTGGGCATCGTCCCGCAAATTTTTGAAAAATAACCCAAGCAGGCCAAAAGTTCCTGAAAAAATGTGTAAATAATTAAACAGAACTCGTTAAAATTGGTCGAAGCAAACGCAAGCAGTTGTCCTACATTGAACAATGTAGTACAATTCGTGAAAAGTACCACTAATTTGGGAAATTTATGGCAAAATGTGAAAATATCAGATTCAAATGAACCAACGAAATGCACAGCCTGCTCCGAGGAATTTGGTTATCCGAGATAGCCATGGTCCCGACCACCTCGGATAACCGAGCTTCTACTGCGCTTACATACGGAAACCGAGTTTAGTAACGCACGGAATTCGTTAATTTAAAAAATAAAGGGTGGATGATGAGACACGAAACGGCTATAGTCGGATTAAAACACGATTATACCGAGCCTAAACCAATCACAAATATTCAGCTCATAGATCACGCCTTCCCTCATAGAGAAAGTCACGCCTAATCGGCGCCAATGTCCACCGGTGAAAAATGAGTCATGGGACAGGAAAGATGGTCCATTTGAATGCTCAGTATATTCTCGAGTTAATCCGACTGCAGGAAACTTCGCTAAATGATGCGTCTAGAGGGCGCAACAGTGACCAGTCCAACCTCTCAGCTTGGAGGCTGGTTGGCGACAATGTGTCCGTCCAGCATCCTCTCCAGCATCCCAGAACCTCTTTGTCCGCTTTAGGAGTCCTCCATGCGTGGCCCACTTTCGCATGACAGCAACTGTCCCAAGAGTCAGCGCGTGACTAAGCGTCAAAAAAGCGCAGTTTTTTTTAAAATTCTCCAGCAGGACATGGCATTTTCGGTTGTTCTCACAGATGGCTGGTGCACGGAGGGTTAACGCCACCGATTCCTGTGTCAACAGATTCTCCTCCATCTGGAGCGCTTATTAATCAGCGCCATGAATTCCTGAACGCAGAGTGGGTGCTCTTCTCCTCCCCCTCCGCCACGCTACCTGGGCGTCGTTGAGCGAAACCTCATCTCGGGGATAATTTCGGAGAGCGTGCGAGGCAAACGACCCCCGTGCGGGGCAAGGGTTCCAAACGCAGGGGTGGGCAACCCGCTGCCCAGTTTCGGTCCGCGCTAGCTCCAGTTACAACAACTGAATGCACACACACCGTTGTGACAATCGACTTGTGTGGGAGAAGCATGGTGGACACTTCTGTACTTGAGAAGTTCGACAACTCCCAAAACCTGACCATCAAACACAGTTTGCCTTGTATAGTACTTTAATGTTTTCATTACTTTGTTATCAAAGGAACTACGAATACTGAATCGTTTGCTTTCATTACAAATGGACTTTAATTTTACTTTCCTCTGAATAAAGGATCACTATTGCGAGGACCAATTGCACAAGTATGAAACATGTTGTTTATGATACGGTTATTATACGGCTACAGAATTACGATTGCGAGAACGGATGATACTTTTCACGAGCTCAACCCTTTATTAGAAATGGTTTTTATTTTATGCGAATACAGAATCACTCGCGAGAACCTATCGTGCTTTTCACTAGCACGAAACCCGCATTAATTCTGGTTTTTCAAATTATTATTTCACATTCCTGAGAACCAATAGTACTTCCCTCTAGCATGAACCTTTAGTTTAAACAAAAAAATTGTATAGGCCACGAATACAGGAGAAATTGTACGTTTCACTAGTATGAGCCCTATTAAACATGGATTTTAATTTTATATGAATACAGTATCTCTTCTATGAGAATCAATATCGTATTTTTCCCTTGCATGTATCTTTATTAACAAAGTGGAATGAATACAGAATCAATTTTTTTTTCACAAAACTCCATAACTTAAACTGCATGCGATGCATAGTACCGTACCGAAACCGAAACAGGACATTAACACCAGTATGGCAAGCGGGATACCAACAACTGTATCAAACCTTGCAGCAACGGCGTAGTTTACGAACACGACCGATGGGCGGCTTGCGGAGCCGAGGTTAATGAAAGCAAGAGCGACCCCACACGCACACGATCGCATAATATCCCGATTAAAAAGCCGAGCCCGCAGATCCCGGGGTTATCTTTTCCCAGCTTATTATCACACGCAAAACCATATCCAAATGCGCGTGGGGCAGCCACCGCCGCCATGACGCCATGCTTAATTGGAAAAGTGCAGTAAACGGGTAGAGGCCCATCCCTCGCGCTCCTCTTCAGGTGGGCAGCTTATATCACCTCTCGAAATTACCTGGGCAGGTAAATTGAGGATAAGCGCTTCGCTCGCGGAAGTGCGGCCGATTATAGTGATGCAAAACACGGGCTTTTCCTGGTGAAATACCGCTCTTTTTTCCGCGAAACAAGTCCACCCCCACGCCCGTGCCGCATCGCGGGGGAAGCCCCGGAGGTCATGGGAGTTTCAAAAGAGTCAAAACGAAGAGAATCGGTAGTTTCGATCCAGAAAACCTTCGCAGAGACCTCAAAATTGCGGCAAACCGCTAGAGGGCGATTAAATTGGCTTTTAGGGAGTCATATCGTTTGAGGATGCCTGCACTTCCGCCCATACTCATCCCCCTGCACTTCCCCTTACGCCTTGCCCTACACTTCATACCAATCTCATCGCCATTTCTGGACCTTTGGGAATACATTACCTTGAAATGCGTCATCGACTATGAACGCTTTATTGGTGCTTTGTGTTGTACGTTTTTATTCTTGTTCAGATAAGTCTGCATTTTATAAAGCTGTTT
Organism: Rossiulus vilnensis; assembly: GCA_034700785.1. Lineage (NCBI taxonomy): Eukaryota > Metazoa > Arthropoda > Diplopoda > Julida > Julidae > Rossiulus > Rossiulus vilnensis. The sequence goes on along the minus strand of JAQIXS010000163.1, from coordinate 3,221 downwards.
GTGGAAAGTCGTCCAAAAATGGCATCCAGAGTTCCCACCGAAATTAAGAATCAACTTCCCTTACTCTTCCCTGACTATCTGATAGACTAAAGTGGAAACAAAATGTACCGATTACTGATGATTTATTTATTACGGTCATTGATCATTATCAATAAATTGTCTTTCCTGAATACTATATGTAAGGGAAACTTTCAAACAGCTTATCTCTGCACTCTAATATTCGACACATGCTTATGATGTTTATGCAGGGTTCACATCGAAACTAAATTCTCAACTACTCTGATTTTTAGATTACATGTATTATAAAAGCTTCCCTGACTTTAATAATAAAAAAGTATAGAATCAAATAGCAACAAAATTTAACAACTACCGATATTTTTATGTTTGCTTTGGAAAATACGGGAATTCCCTTTTAAGCGTGACGAGAACAGACGCGCCCTCTTTTGTGCAGTATCATAATCACTTACTCATTTGATTAAGAAAATGTAATGCGTTAAACTCAAATGTTTTAAATCGACATGGAAAAAATTCAAAATCATGAAGAAGTCATAGAACTTACAGTACCAAAGCTAACAGTCATTTAAACAAATAAACAACTGATGCGCAGTACACTGTATATCCACATTTGGGGCACCCTGTATACAACTCAGTGCAATTTCCTTCATCAGTAGCAGGTCCAGAAAGCAAAAAATGGCATGCACCCCATCCATAACAAAATTATATTGCAGCCATGCAGCAATTTCATTGCAGCGCTGTGCCCTCTAGTCAGCACAAAAATATCATAATGGAGGAGGTTAATCCATTTACCAGAAAATTTATTGGATTACGTCTTCCTCCTCGCAATGGACAAACATCCTTTTTAAGTTCTCCAACAGAGACGACTCGATGCATGATCGATCAAAACACTTTTTGGCATTATTTTCTTTCTCCCCCGAATTCGAGTTACTACAATGCAATCACTTTTGACTCAACTAAGAACCATATAACTAATGTGTACATGAATAATGAGACAAAACTTCTGTTCGTTCAATCAGAATCACGATGAAAAGAACACGTGGAAAAGAACCCAAAGATGCTGGGCAAAGTTTGAAAAAGTGCAAACAAAAATGTTGTCATTAATAAAACAGACGGAATGTCTAAAAAGCGGACCTTGAGGTTGACGGGCTGTCAACGTTAAACCCGACTCAAACATAATTATGTCAACCATTCTCAAAAAAAAAAAAACTTGTTTCAAAAACTTATTATAGCTGCTAAATTTACTTTACTTTATTTACTAATATATGTACTTAATGATTGGAAAATGTTCAGTACATTACTAAGAAAACTACAAAAGAAAGACATGCAGAACGACGAAATTCAGCTTATAGATTGCGTCTTCCAGCAGAAAGAAAGCCACGCAGATGCCACCCGCGTTATATAGCTGGCATGATTAATCGCAAACAAGCTCTGGCATTCTATTGGCCCATTTGAATTCCCCAGTATCATTCTAGTTTAGGACAGACCAGAAGAAGACCATCCATGGACAATGTGCACTTTCTCCATTAGAAGAAATTAAATTAAAAGTATTTGGCATAAAACTTCGCAAAAGCCGCATAAACGCAGACAAAACAGTCTGCAGACTAGTCCCGTCGCCATTTTATGTACAATAAAACAAGATCCGGCGCAGGATAGCGTCAAACGAGAGAGCAAAATGGAGAAGCTTTAAAGTTGAATTTCGGTTTAATCTCGCGAAGTTAATGAAAACCAGCCAGCTAATCGGCCCATAAAACCGAGTCATCGGTCTTATTTCTCGAATGCCATCAGACGTTGGAGTTCTCTTTAAAAGGACATCGCCTTAAGCTACCAGAAATTCAATTTAGCAACAACGATGTAGGTGGCCTGTCTCCCAGATGAGATGGTAATCGGCTAATAAATTGGCTATATGGATTCCACCCCCTGCCACACGGCATTTATTCACTGACAGTAGCTGATGAAATGAAAACACGCCAGAGGCCATTTTTCATCCAAGAAATCGATCCGAACCACCAAACCTCGATTTATCAACCACGATGTCTTCCTGGGGGACGCAAACGTAGTCTCATAGTCTGTTGAAAACTAGAAATAGCCAAAACCAACCAGAGATATTCTGCTTATAGATTATGCCTTCCAGCACAGAAAGTCACATCGAAGCCCAACTGATGGAAAAGGAGTTAGGGGACAGGATAGATTAATCGCAAAACATGCTCTTTGATTTTATTCCCAGTATGCTCTAGTTTTGAACGGACGAATTGTTCCACGACCAAAGCCATGTTCCAGAACGTAACGCGTAATTCCACAAAATATTTACTTGTAACTTGTAATTATTACTCCATACATAACGTTGCAAATCAAGACCATAATTCAAAAGTAAAAGAATTCCGTTCCCCGAGAATGTTAGTATTTACTTGTAATTTCATGCCCAACATAAACATGTAAATCATTTGGTATAAAGAGCTTTGTTTTTTTTAAAGCATTTGTTTTTAAAAGTTTATTTACAAGTAGCCAAGTGACAAAAATGATAATGGAATAAAGCTGACTATTTTAACCAACGTTTTTAACTTGTAGTTGAGTAATAATTACAGCTATACTTTTTTATTGATAGTGACAAAGAACTGGAAGAAAGAGCAGATTATAAAGTGCATAAAAACCGCATACATTTCAATTTCAATTGCAAGTAAAACTTTAAATTTATTAAACTATTTGAGCTAAACCCGATGTGGGTGCCTACTTTGCGGAACACTTACTAGACCGAATTTAACCTGTACTTGCAGTTTGTAACGTGTAAATTTTGTATGGTATTATAATTATATGTGTTGTATTTGTAATTGTATTATGGCTTTGTGAAATAGGGCCCTGTTCCTTGCCATTTTGCGAAAAGGCATAAATCGAGCCAGGCGACGAGGACGTGACGTCAACTTCCGCCGCTGGGACAAAGGGACCGGGATTAGTCCCGGAAGTCGCACCTGGGCACAAGCAGTGTTGAACAAGGAGTCAAGGGTCAAAAACGGAAGGCCAATGTTGACCGAGGGACTTGAAGCCCACCTGCAAAACAAAGAAAGTGGCGAACTTCGAAGGTAGAGAGAAGATGCTTTGGGTGGGGAGGCACTTCCGGTGACTCACTCTGGGGGCCCGCAGGTATGCCTAACGGCTCGTTTCGTGCGTATACAGGTGAGTACAGAGAACAGGAACCACAGAGGGTGGCT
>JAQIXS010000162.1:0-60967 GCA_034700785.1 Rossiulus vilnensis | reverse complement strand
GCAGAAATCTCCACGGAGCAGAAAAATCGATCCAGAAAACAGGAAATCAGGAGAAGTGCAGAGGCCATTTGTGATGGGAGGAGGCCACCGCATCTAATTCATCGCCCATCAGGTAAAACTAAGATTAAACTAGTCCCTCAAGTCGAATTTTAGAGGCGAGGAACAATCAAGCATCTGGTAGCTCGTAAAACAATCCACGCTACTAAATCATTCCTAAAGGCTCTAGCGATTAATTACGCTATTGCATCGGAAAAATTACACAAGCATTACGATGAAATGCATTTCGAAACGTACACAATGGATAAGTTTTATAATGCAATTCAAGAGCAAAAATGTAAAACTGATCTTGTACAATAACAATGTAGCCCACAGTGCTTTACAGCAATACGTGTTATTTTCCTAAAACAGTTAATAATACTTCTCCTTAAATGAAATAATTTCAAATTATTCCAGAACAAATATACGTTAAAATGATTTTCTTAAAACGAATTTTATAATAAATATGTATGCCACTGGAAGGGATTAATATAATTTAAGTTTAACATAATTGTATATTTTTGATAAAACATACCCATATATTTACACAACAATACTAGTTATGGAATGTTAAACATGTCAATCGTAATAGATGTAATTAAAACATCGTTAAAATCGATTTAATCGAAAACCGAACGCGTTTGTATAGGATTTGCATTTCACGAAGCATACTTAAAAATGTATCAAAATACAAATGCGTGGTAAAATATACTTCAGACAGAATTGAAACGATTCATGTTAAACTCCAAAAATACTGTATTTTAAATTTTGTTACGATTGATGCTATAGTCAAATACCCATTTAAGGCCTTTTTTGTGTGTAAATAACTGTGACCAATATTCTCTTCGTTTAATATAATTATGTTCCTATAGTTTATTCTTATTATTACTATAGTTTACAATTACAAATTATCGTCTAATAGCTCAGTGTTACGTGCAATTAATAATACAATCATAATAAAACTTTTACAACGAAGCGATTCAGTTTCAAGTCTTTCAAATTGCAAAACGTTTTTTTTACTTTGGTAAAAAAACGTAATATGTGCGCATACTACATGTGTCTAAACTCGTGTTTTTCTAATAAAATTTTGTAAAACTCATTTCCGCAGGCGAATCTTAATTCAGCATGTGTGACTGATTTACGAGAAATGTGTGAATGTGAAATGAAATTATAACTGGCTTAGTACTGGTATAGAGGATAAAAGGTCTTTCATTAAAGGTCTTACATTTTCTACCATTTAAGAAACTCGTGATTTATGAAGTCATTAATTTGTAATTTCAATTTTCACAGCCGGATAAGACGAAGAATTATAGAAAAGCCCATGACATATTTCAAAAATAAAATGTGGAAAAAAAAGTAGAAGGCGCATTATTATTATATACTGACATATACTGTCTGTATTCTTAACATCCTAGACTAATTAACTGGTCTTATTAAAAATTCAATTTAAAAGCTAACATATATCGGAAAAAATTATTTCGATAAATGGATCTACAAGTACGTGTATATGTAAGGTATGTAACACATTTTATATTTCGTAGAAGCTATATAATTCTACTGGTATCGGTATTATGTATACGTGCAGAATCTGCAAGTACGGCAATCATGTCTAAAGAAATTAACTTTTAAACATGTACTGTGCATAACTTTATTTTTAGTATTTAATATAAGCAAGCCAGTATCTCGAACATTTCAACAAGTTCGCAAACAAGTTTCAAAAACATTTTCATGTCAACAACATAACTTGCATTATACTTTATGTAAAAATATTTGCCGTCTAATTTTAATGGTGTCACGAAGAAGAAATAAGCTGCTTTTTTCATTAATTAAAAAAACGCTTTTGCGCAATTAAATTAACGAGCCCGTATTGGTCCTCGCTAAATAAACGCGAACATTGGTTAATTTAGCTCGGAGGCAATATCCAGGGAAATGAATCTCAATAATTATTCATAAAATAGTAGTGGAGATTACGAAAGTACATTTAGTTCTCCAGAGAATCCCACAATCCACTACACGTTTTGAGCTGAGCAAGAAGTGCGTAGCAATTCCCTACTCGAAAAGACAAAAAAAGTAGGGGCTTGTCTGAAACAATAGCGCTACTAATTACATTTCTCGCCAATTAATCCTTAATTCGCGAAGACTAAGACGATGTTAAACACCGGCTAACATTAACGAAAGACGAAGAAGAAAATTATCATCGTTTGGGAATCGCTAAAAACAAACATGTTCAAATTTGTGAGTCAAGAAACGTGAATCGAATCGTTGAACACTTTTTAAGTCTCAATTTATATAGAGTGTATAATCCATGCAATATACATGTACGTGTATGTCAACAGAAACTGAAAGTCTAACTCAGATGTGCAGTAATTGTGCAATGCATGACAAAATTTCAATTTAATTCAATTCAATACTCTACTGTCAGAAAGGATATGCCATGTAGTAAGGGGGTGTAAGCCCCCCTCAAGTTAAAGTTCAAATTCAAGTTGTTGGGTATACATTTCACCCCATATACATAAACATCAGATCACTGATGTTTGACACCAAGACTATCATTCAAAAGAGAATTCCAGTGACTAATGACATGCAAGAAATAAGACCAATAGTATGGATCCAAACGAGCGCTGTGTATTTTGTATGTACCGCATGGGTTTTACGGTTTATCAGAAACACGAATGCCGTTAGAAAATCATTTCTGAATTGATCGTCAGTAAAAATTTAGAAAAATTCAGTACGCTATCGAAAAACATTATTACGCAATAAATTCAGAATAATATTTTAAATGCGATAGAGGGATGAGTAAAAATGATGAGTAATATTCTAAACATACTGAATGAATGCACATGTAGATGTTTATGACAATTCTAAAAGATCTATGCACTTTTACAGTGTACAGTTGTTTTAATTGACCGATATTTTTTAAGTTCATGATGTTAAGTTTTGTTAGTTTGAAAACAGTATGCACTCCTGCTGATTGACAGTTTTATGGATAACCAGCAGTGGTTCAAAAGCAACAACAAATGTTTCTTAAAGGCAGAATAATAAAATTACCACAATTTTTACCTCATTTAAAAATTTGGGTTTTCACCGTCTGCCATTATAATTGAGGAATAGGTGCGAAATTGCTGGCGCTTGGTACTCAAAATGGTGGCAAGAGTGAGAGCTAGATGCAAGAAAACGCACTTAAGGATAATCGATGGCACAATGGCTGAAGAGCTTTTTCGAAAGAGTAAAAAACTCGTTTTTCTAACAAAAATCCCATTCGCATTACCGTACATGTATATTCAAATTAGGCATCGATATAAACCTCAAAAACCACACGACACCCGATTCCAAAAAAAGACAATCTTGGAGAGGTTGGTGTACAGTATGACGCTCCCCATCAGAGCAACGTTCAATTATACGACGGATCAATGAACAGCAAAGTACGTACGTCAAATATACATACGTATACTTCCAATTATATTCAATGAACCGCACCATAAAAGTCAAGCGTCTCATTTAGTTGAAGCCGGAAAAAAAAATGTTTAAAACCGGACGGAAGATCTCTTGCATCCGAAGTGATGACTCGGTATCCGTGGAAAAAGAAATACTTATAGCTGACTCAATGAGGACGTGACAACAGCAATTCATCGATCAAACATATCATAACAAACTGAAATTGAAAAACTGCCAAAGGCTTTCACCCTACTTCAAAGCGAATATAATAACGTTACTCAGGATTTGAGTACAATTATCAGAGGATCATTTAACTACAGATCAGAAACCAATACAAATGTGAGAATCAACGCCATTTCTGCCCCCTCTTTAGTTACAAATGCCCCATTCTAGATTGTGTCAAATTGATAATCTATAACACAAATATTCGTACCTTTAACTGAACACGACTGTATTTTTTTGTTTTTCATTGTATTAAAACTAATTTTAAACGGCCAAGTTCTCTCTTATAATAATTCTAGATTTTAAAAATATATTGATAGATTTTTACGACCGGTATTGTTGTTTTAATTACAAAGTAAATTCGTTGATTCGACGGTGAAATGTGAATGAAATAAACTCGTTGACATGTGTAATGGTAATCAATTCTCCTAATTGAAGATGATGGATATGTATTAGGGATCCCATGAAAACACGTTTGATTGCTGAAAACTACTACGAAACACATTCTGTATATCAATGGATTTCAATCAATAAATTAGCAGATTTTAAATATTTACAAGGAGCCCAATAAATAAGTATAGCCTCGCGTAGATTTATTTATACGAAGTCACTTTAATCAAACATTTGGACAATAAAGATGATGCTTAAGTTAACATTTTCTTTCAGATTTATGATTTCTTCATCAAAGCTTATTTTCTCCTATTGTAGCTAGCGATATGAGTAGCGAAACTTTACGCAAAATATTATCAATGCTTTCAGCGCCACACAAAAATATCTGATTGCATTCAACAAGTCAGAAAATGGTACTGCTATTTTAGACAACATTTGGCAACATTTTCTGTATTATAAAGGCGTTTGATGAAAGCCAGGGCCCAGAAAATTAGCAAAGCGCGTGAGCTTAGGTACATTTTCCGGCAAATTGTATACACGTTGCGATAAGAAAAAAAAATGTAATTAAGTAGAGATAAGAAGAGAACTTTTAATGAGCATTCGTTCATCTAAATTGCGCTCGATAATCTAAAACGTGCTCAAGCCCACGAATAGATTAACGTCGTACGAGAAGTTGTTCATAATTACAGGGTGCCTGCTGCAACCTCATTTGAATTTCTAACAAGCGAAAATGGAGGCAGTTTCAACCTAAACGTGCACTGCGTGTTAATATGTTAATTAAATTAAATGGCATTTCTTAGCGCAGAAAAGAAAAACATGAGGCTTCTCATTGGGGAAAAATTTTCAGTCGATTTTTAAACAATATAGGGGCTAATAATGATAAGGCAGTTTAACACCTGCACTTATGGCAACATAAAATAAAACAATTCATATTTACAAAGTGTTCTATCGCACGTACATTTGCCTGAAACATTAATCAAAAACCCTTTCGTCGCACGTCGAATGCATTGCATTTACAGCAAAACTGATTGCCATGTTAAATTTTATAAATACAATAACATGTTTTTGTAACATTTGTGCGGCAGTAGGTTGTGAAACAGTGGTCCTATCACATTGGTCACACGTATGGAAACCTATCGCATATTTCAAAATTAGAAACAAGTACCAACGGTCAAACGGTCAAAATGCAGAATTTAAAAGTATTCTGACATCGAAATAAAATCACTGTGTCTTAGTAAAGATAAAGTGGTAGGACATTACAGTCCAATATATTCATGGAAATCCGAGCCTATTCGAATCCATACTAATAGTTTTATATTTGGCACGTTATGAGACGTTGGAATTGTGTTTCAAACAACAACAAATTCAATTCTAGCGATGATGTTGGTCCTCATCCTAATGTAGCATGATAATTTCCGAGCAAATTTTCTTTAATATATTACACCTCCCCCAACGACACGGTATATCCTTGCCGACAGTAGGGCATACTTAGTTGAATTGAACGAAATAAGGGTTTCATGCTTTTTTTCATGAATTAAATATTATGCATTTTGTCCAAGTGAAGTAGGTATTATGCGAAATGTTCTACAGTGTTTTTTTTCTGATGCTGTAACATCTCCATCAGTGATCACCTAACGATTCATGATATTACAATACATGTATTTGCATGCATTTTGCATTTCATCATTAATATTAATTAGATAAGATATTGTATTGCACTTCCTTAATAGATTTTGTTCAAGATTTTCGCATTACTATATAATTGTTTGTTTCAGGTAAACTTGTTACCTGGCTTTACATGTTCAAAGATTACATGTATATATAAATTAACGGCAGATAATGGGATTGTTAATACATGTTTCTTCATGTTTTTAATTAAAAGGTCATTTTATGCACAGAGTTAATTTCTGTAAACCGAGGGTTTCTCATCCTGACGATCGATAAAGCGCTGCTATTAAAATGGTCACATGTGTGGTGCACACTGTACAATGGATATTGGTAATTTTGCAAAAGACAGTGAGAGGGGAGCCGCTGACACTTACAAAACAGACTGATCTTGAAAATATGGATTTTGGCACGGATAGCACAACAGTTTCAACTTATAGGGCATCATTGCATTTAATCATCTTTGTGATGGCAAATAACATTTGTACATTTCGCAATATAGATTGTAGTTGTCGCTTAGGTCTATCGAATATAGCTTAAGTATAATTGTTTGCCCATCGAATAATTATTTGTATGTTGTGCTTTTCACATACATGTATTCAAAATCCTTAGGGTTTTTAAATGAATGATGTCTTCAGGAACTAGGTTTTTTAGGATTATAAAATTACAATTTGCAGAAGAGAGACGTGTTTGTAAACTATAGGCTGATATACAGACATGTGCATTTCACACAATAATGAAAGACGTAAATAAAAAAGTGATTTACTGAATAGCTTGAAATACGTTCACATTAGAATGAAACTATCCGCATCCCTAGTTTTTTTCTGACCAGCCCTTTGATATTAAATATATCGAATATTGTTTTCGATTGGTTATCATAAAGCCAGCCAGTTAACATCTTTTATAAACATCATTTGAAAATACTTAGTTTCAATAAAGTCTTCAGGTATACAACGTAAGGGAATTTTGAAGATAAAATAGATCATTATCACATAATATATTTAAGAATATATCCGAACATATTAGAACACATAGTGTAAGAATACATGTATATAGGTTGAGCCTGTGCAGTGGGATACGGTCAGAATGGACTGTAGGTTTAACTTGTTTTATTTGTAGAGTTGGTTTAATTATTATTATACGAAGTATATTTTATAGCACAATATTTGCGACTGAAATACATGTATACGTGTACTTTACGATACGTTTTACTATATGTCCTTCGAGGTCTTACGTTTCGGTTGTCAAAAAGAGACGAGCCATGTACACATAAACGGACGTTTAAAAACTAACTTCGTTCACGGAAGGATTAAACTCGTTAAACGCTTAGGACCAAGGACTTAATCGCAGTGGTGTATAGAGGTCGCTTTATTAATAAATCAATTTCAAGGCAGTTTAGCTGCGCAAGCAGATGACGATCTCCGTTAGAAACTCTAGGGAAGTGCAGGAAACGTCGTATAATTTGAAAAGTGGCCTGTCTCTCTCTCTCTCTCTCTCATTTCCCATATATTGCTTTTCCAATTTTCCAGTTATTTCGAAATGAAATATATTTTTGCCGCCGTTGGACGGCGATTCGACCATCAGTCAAAGCGAATTGAAACGACACGACCACCTAGCGGAGCCACCGAGTTATTCACTAACACGCAATCATTCATTTCATTTCTGACAAAAACGACAAAAACAATACGAAGTGGAAAGAAAATTTGATTTTGGAAAAATACTTTCAAAAAAAATATATATCCCCTCTAAAATCAACTCGTGTCAACCTCTGATGTCCGCGAGCTCCAAGTTGTACCACCGAGGTCGTATCACTTCAAAACAGATAAAATCGAATATATATCTCATGGCGACATATCAAATAAAATTTATTACCACCTTAGGCACGAACGGGAAGCGAAATTTTAGTCGCCCTTGGCGATTCGCGCATTTTATCACTTGTTCCTATTTGGACTTACAAACTCCTTTGTCCAGTCAAAAATACATTCAATTATCGCACAATACATGTACGCGTACATGCTCACTATGTTTTGAACTGATTATTTATCGTTAATTGCGAAGAAAGTGGCATGTTAATCTACAAAAAATATTAAAATATTATGTTGACCCTTAATTTCAACGCATGCTTTGAATGTTGGTTGGGATGCTGATTAATAAATGGAAAGTAAAGTTTGGTTATGAGATGACTTTTTCTAGCAATAAGTCGAAATGATAAAAAGTTTGGGGTCGGCTGTCTTAAACGGTCAGCGTACTAAAAAGACTAAAAAGGCTGTAGCCATTATTTACATGTAGAAGGGTACACCACATTCAATACTATTTAAATCGAACACGATATTTAAACATTTTAGATTATACTAGAAAGTTAACATCGGATTAAATCACTGACTCACCGTCCAATTTGGGAGCACATATGCATGGGAGCAACATATTAATAATTACAAGTAGTCCGTCATGTTAATACCACTCAGTCTGTGCAGGAATTCATTGTTATGCTTTCTTTACCAAATGAGCCCCTTAGGATGAATCGTCGCTAGGTGGCACTCGCGAATGCTTCCTATGATAAACTGTAGAAAACGATCTTGTGACCATAAACAGGATTAAAAGATAATTCAGAATCAAAATATCTACATTTGTTCTACCAAGTTAGAAAAGAAAAACCAGATTAACATACAGCAAGTTATACGGACTTATCAAACGATAAACACTCGTTTAAGACCATAATCCATTGGGCTATGAAATGTAACGCGTGCCATTGCACATATCCACCCAGACAATTGGCCATAAAACTGGGCCTATTTATACGCCCATTAAAAGACAAACTCATTTCGTTTTCTGATATACGGTCATCAAAGCAAGCCTTTTCAAATTCGTATTAGCAGGCAGTGAGTGGAAATTTTATGCCCTCTTTTATAAAATGCCATTTCCTTTCTTTTAATTAATGAGTAATGCCATGTATAGTAAACAATGAATTAGCTGAAACAACGCCATTTACGCCTAACGGTCTTTCTCACTTAAGCAATTTGTGTTTGTGTTCGCTGATTTCAATTCAACGCAAAGACCAAAGAAAATAACAAAACACGACTGAAAGAAGAAAGATTGCCAAATTGAATCGCTTCAGACAATGACACAAAAGGACGGATCCGCATAATGGAGAAATGCTATAGTATACGGTAAACTCTGATACCGACTTATGCATGTAAAAGAAATTTTGAAAAAAAAAAATTAATATAAAGGCAGAATGAGGACGTAAACGTCATACGATGTCAATGTCATGCTTGCCCAAACATATAGACACGGGGCATGCAAATGATGCGTTAAAATCGTGTTTAAACATGTTTCACAAACAATCGCTTTCTCATCAAGTCAAAAATAACATATTTATCAGAAACTGACACGTTGCTTAACGTCGTGTCCATGAGATGTTGAAATATTTCATACATACATGTCTTTAACGTGGTTTTAATACGTAACTTTAGCGTCTAAACAGGAAAATTACGTGTTTTCAATGGGTAACGTTAAATATTTTAACGGAATTTTTCCTGCAGTTATGGCAATGAAGTCTATATGGATGATGAAAAACAAAATATGTACATATAAACTTTAGAGTAGTAGGACTCTAGCGCACTGAAATTTAATGCAAGTGTACAATGGATGATACATAAATTCAACTGAATGCAAAAAAAATGTGATGTATTAGAAAGAAATTCATTAAGCCACGTACTGTATCTCAAATTTGTAATCACTTCAAATTTTTGAAACGTTAATGCAGTCAAGGATTGTGCGTTTATTTTAGTTGGTAAACTCTGATACATGTAGCGAATGTATTAAGGAATTAATAATGTAGTCTTCATTAATCAAAATCGGAGAAACGTAGCTTATTTTACCGAAAATTTATCCAGATTATTTGAATTTTATCAACGCTCTAGGTTTAGCATAACGTATTTACATTTAAATGCATATAGTATAGCACATGTTGCAGTCTAAAAGATGAATGACAGCTACACACAGCACTATTGAATCATTGAAGCGTACAAAAATTGAACGGAAAAACGTTCATATTTAACCTCAATTCATATTCAAATCAGCTAGGTACATGTACACTGTATATGCAAATCTGCGAATGTTAATATTTACGTTCCAAGTTATAATTATTGATGCCTTCTTGAATATTCATTCAAACGTCGCAGAAATGAGAGGAATCAATTTTCCATACTGCTTTATAATATTGAACGACTGGATATATTTGAAGGCCCTTTTCTCAGTAGATAGCCGGACAATTTTTTTTTTCGCGAAGCGTCGTGAAATACACACTTCATTTTTATCTGTAAAATACGACAACGGTTGATCCATCGGACAATATGTAGCGTTCACTTTATTCGCCGGATAAAAAAAAAAACGCTTCCCAAAGAGATAGTCATATTTGAAAGCCGATTATTGAGCGGTAAAATTTTTTTTTTTCCAAAAGCAATTTTCAGACAGACTGCAAGGGTACCAGAACCGAGAGAGCATAAGAAAGTAATACGAGTAGCGGTTGTGAAAAAATGCAACCAAGTTCACTTCATTCGCTATCTATATGTAAAATACAGTATATATCTAAAAAAAATTGTACAAAAAAAAAAATACCTCATCGATGTTCACGGGTGCCAAAGCACTTGGGCAATTTCTCGTGGAGAAACCAGTGCCATGGTCGACCAGAAGTCGCATAAAAAGCGGATATAAAAATCAGCATTTCTGCGATCCAATTACGAAGAAAAGAGGCTCAGTCAACGCCATCTTTTTCGTCGATCGCTTCAAAACAAACTTATTTAAAATGCACGGCGAAACAAAAACAAAAAAAGCATAAAAATATAAAAAAAAGAAGAAGCATCCCTCAGTCCTTAGTCCTTATTCATAAGAAGAAATGAAATGAAACGTATAAATCATCGATCGATGCGAAACGACTGAGGAGACCGTGGTTAGGAGGCAATAAAAACTGCGACGAAACATAAGTCTGAAAACCATCTGTTTCTTATCTAAAATGCAAGATTGAACGTTTATGGGCTTTTTAGGACGAGGGTCATTTGAATTTACGACCCCCGACGGGGGCATGCGGAAAACAATGGCGTATACAAATAATATAAAATCTTGTAATTTTAAAGCGCCCAATACACGAATCGTTTGCTGCTGCTGCTATTTACTCGGACCGCTTTCAAGTACACACCAGAGGCTTATACTGTACAATGAACCTCTTACTGTACTAAAAACAAATCCGCAGGAAAAAGGGCTTCACAGCTTAAATTATGCAAACTGTGGACCAAATACATCGAGAAATCTTTAGCATGCTTACGAAGATGTTATGATTCGGTTAGATTTGGGCAGCTAGGCGTTTTGTAAAGCTTTGGTAGCGGCCCTGGTGGAAAGATCAGTATAATCAGTACTATATATATATATATCAGTACAAATATACTGCTCACATACTGAAATTAGTAAATAAATGTAGTGATATCACTAGCCATACTGATATTAGTAGTCCCAAATACCACTGTAATACTGATATCACTAACCATACTGAAATCAGCAGTCCCAAAAACCAGTCTATAAATACATAGTGCTGGTATCGGAATAAAATCTTACTTCTGTTAGCAGTGAATCACAAACTGATCAATCTTCTCCAGGAAGGGGGAGGGGAGTCTTATGCCTGCAGTTATTTGTCCGAAATGACAAAGGAAAATAAAGTAAACTTAACGTTGAACATTACAAATGCAGATTTTTTAGAGCAATTCACAATTCAAAGTTTGATTTAAAAATAATCAACTCAAGAAAAAACAAATGATAATTTCGATTCAGTAGCGTTTGCTTAGTGAGGGTAAACGTCTCATTTCTTTTTTCGTTCTCCGAGCGATACGTAAAACTAAATCGTACGTTACGTTTCCTTAGCAATGCAATCGAAACACGTAATAAGGATTTAGCGTGAAAATCCCTTATCCGAACATGTATCAGGAAAACGAATGTTACAGTGGATGATACAGAACGAAGGATATTTTAATCAAAATAGGGACGAAAAAAACATTGAGCACTTTAAAGGGACGGAAAGGGACTCAAACCCCGGCTACATCTCTAATCTAGATGGAGCCACCTCCTCGTTTGCAGATGATAATACTGAATTTAAAAAAAGGCTATAACGACACTTTCTGATAAATGTATCACGTTCATGTGATTACGTTGAAAATTGCATAGCTTTTTTAAATACTGAAGTTGAACTAACTCAATACTATATATTTCCCCCTCCCCACTACTCGTGTAATGGCGAATAATATGGTGATACATACATATATATATATATGTATATCCGCGGGATATATATATATATATATAACATTTATATATTGGGTTTTTTCACTGTGCAATTGAATATGCATTTCAACATGTATATTCAAACATGTGTAAAAGCTAGAAGGGATATTACCAAACGTATTTTTCTTCTTATTATATATTACAATAAATATTTATAGGATTTTTATATTATATTGCCATTTATTGAATTTAGTGGAAAATTACAAAAGCGAAGCGAGGCATTTTTGTAAGCATATTTTCACGAATTCGCAAATCTTGATTTTTTTTGCCAACGGCAATCTTTTTTCTATTTTCATTTAATATCTTGGCATCAATTATTAATTGCCATGGTGAAACCGTTTGCCACCCAACGGAATATATTACCAAGTAATTGAAGACCTATTACGCGAAAATACAATATAATCGAATAAATCGCTGCATTTGCATGAAATTTGAAATTTGTCAGCAAATTATGAAAATAAAAGCCATAACGAAGCGCGTTTATTTCCAATATAAATATTTATGTGAATGACGCGCTTCAAAATAAGGACCTTTTTCATAATTTAGGTCTTTGGGTTATGCCATCGTGCTCACAAAACGCATCAGTTTAGCTCTGTTGGGGTGATTTATTCAAGCCGAGCAAAGTTTTTTTTAATAGAGTTATTTATAAGCGAGCTGACAGACAGAAATCTCTATTTCAACATGAAATGTCTGTCTCAACAACATCGTTTCGAAACGCCTTTCATCCTTAATGCATTATTTATATTCAAAGTATACTTTCTATTGTGTTCTCCGCACACATCTAAACTAAAAATAAAAAATAAAGCGCAAATACAATTTACTCGAAAAATACAAGATATACAGTATACGTAGCTGAGTTAGGACTCACTATTAATAGACCTCATTGAAAGTACAATTAAGCTTAACTACCACTAGTAGTTACATTGCAAATAAAGCCACCAGTTTGTAATCATGAACCAATGCTGGCAATAAAACAACAACGTCTCGAACTGAGCGAGGCAATGAAATTATGGGCTTAGAAAAACATTTCCAAATCCAATTCCCAAAGCAAACGGATTTCTTGTTTTAATTTCCAAGCGAACATTACCCTCCTTAAGAAAACGATGCTATCGTAACAATGAAATGACGAACAAAGTTCATTCCTGACGTACATCACATGTACATGCATACAATAACATTTGCAAACAATCGACATGTTCTCACAAAGTCGTGTTAAATAATTCGAAATTTCGTGTCTCAAACGTGTAATTCACACGTAAACAAGTATCATACATTTGTTTTTTAATTCTAGGATATCTCCGATGGACCTTTACGTGATGAGTATAAGGAATAATTCGCGTTTTCTGAGACGGTTTGAATGAGCAGATGCAAACGTCATTAAATCGAGCGCGAGTCTTAAATCGATGGAGAAAAAACTTAAATTGCACGTCATCCCCGAGATGAATTTAGGATTGTACTTGAAATGAGGGATAAAAAACTAGTTGCGCACCGAAGCCACTCACATTGAGTGCAAATTAGCATCACTGCATGCACAACAGAAAAATCAATTTCATTCGTTCGTGAATTTTATGCAAAAAAAATAGATTGTTTGTCGACGATGGATGGTTAACTTTCCAATAAGATTTGAACCTACTATTTCCACACGGATCGTTATTTGATGATTAATTTAAAACATCAAATTACGGATGCAATGCATAAACATGTAAGTAGTTACTTACCCATGATGGGAGTTGGGAACAGGTCTAAAATTACTTTTTTTTACCAGGAAGAGGTAATGGAGGGCTTTTAGTTTTATTGAGAAGTGCAGGTATTGAAGGGGGTTGGGGCAGGTCATAAAAATATCCCCATTTCTGCAGGTGGGAAGAGCGGGCATAAAAGCAGGTGGTTTTCTTTCACCCCTCAACCACCCACTGAGCTCCATCAGGGGGTAGGTTACTACTCATATGGCAGCGACCCAGGCAATCAGCCATCCAAATGGAATATTACATTGATTCATTCTGAAAAACTGCATGGCATCTACATGTACGGCGTGCCATCGGACGAAGGGCAGGCATGCAGCACTTCCGGATATCCATTTATCCACGGGACGAAGGAACGCACTCGGTGGTGGATACAACAGTATACGAGTCCATCGCCGCGGTAGTTACCGTTCAGGATATCAGTTTACAATCAGAAGCATGGATTTCAATTCAGCGGTAGATAAGAGTTGTCCATGGCTGCCAGTTATCAGGATATCCGCTTACCATGGCATTTTGGTCCGTTGTTCCCCACAGTCGTTTCGCTTATGTTCTCGCAATGGGGAGTTTTGCTGTTTGAATATTAAGAGCCATAGAGCAGATGCAAAAGCCGTTAAATTGGGGCGCTGCCGTAATAATCGATCGAGAAAACGCATTTTCATCGTGCAAAAGCCTCTTCAATTGATGGCGACTGAATTTTGGGGAACGGAGCCTGAAAGACGCGTGGTGAATGGCCGCATTTCCGTTATCTGTATTTCGCTAGGAGGACCTTCTTCGGTGTCGCCCGTTCATAATTTATGAGGGCCTGCCGCATTTTCTCTGCAGAAAATTTGCTCGGTAATTAATTGTCGCTAGGCCTCGGCTGATCGCAACGCCTGTTCATTATCTGCAAATGAGTTTGTTGGCTCATTTCGGAGGTGGCGACCCCCATTCATTGATTCTCGCTCTCATTTTTGAAGCGTCTGCCGTAATATAATCAATGTCTCGACTAGGGCCAAGATTGATGTCCACGGTTCGTCCCCGGGGCTTTGTCATTTGTCCGCTCCCGAGCAATTTTATCGAGCGAGGTTTTAGAAATAAATACGTTTTATCAAAACGTAACAAAAGGGGTTGGAAACTCCAAGCAGCGCGACTTGATGGCCATGGTCCTCTGGTCGCACGCTGAAACAAACTGCCAGTGTTTAATGGACGTGTCACTTCGATAGGGCCCCATACACTACATAGGCCTACTACTATTGGTAATGTCTCATGCGAGGCATTAAAACACAAACGAAATTGGAAACCGAACACTTGTTGGTGCTCATTAATCTAATAATGGGACGTGGAAAGGGTTTCTGATCGATGTGGGCAGAAAAGCAATGATGCGACGAAAATATTTTTTAAAAAAAGGTATCCAATTTCCATCATTAGTTCGTCAACGACATAACGACGAACTGAAAAGCCGATGCGGCGGTTTACCATACTCATAATTTTCAATGAAAATGATATGCGAACCAATTTCATAACGTAGATATCAGCGAGGGGCTTTTTTATACATTTACTTATTTTTTTAAATTCAATTTGGCATTTCTTTTACTCATACGAGTATACACTCATAAGAAGAGGTCCTTGGATTTCATCGCGCAAAAAACATAGGTTAATAAACTCCAATACTCTTAAGTAAAGATGTTTTTATTGTAGACACATCGGAAAATGCAACTTTTATTAGGATGAAACCCTGAAGAGAATTGTTGAAACTTTTTTTTCATATTTTATTACCCAATACAAAAACAAACAATTCGGATGATTAATGTAAATTATTTATGAGATGTGTACTTTACGTCAAGCAATAATCATGTTTAGCGGAATGTTTATAACATGAATTATATATATTTCAATCATTACTTTCCTTTGAGGGATTGTAACATTGGTAAGAACGATTACAATTTACCTGCATAAATTTTACATGTATGGAGTGACTTCCAGAGGTTAAATTTAAAATGCTAAAACGAACCATTAACAAGATAAGAAACATGTTTTGAAAAATTACATTATTTGAAATCCCATAGTTGATTTTTAGCGGCTTTTTTTTTGCTAAATTTTTAAATAATACGCATTATACTGTAGTATTGCGTTTTGTTGATAAATAAAATAATCCGAATATTTTGTACCTGTTCACGTACGGTAGCCTACATGTATACGTTATAAATAGAAGTACATGAAAATGACAGTAGTCGACAAAAGCGTACTGAAATCCTACCCTTGTGATGGCCACTATAATTAACGGTATCACAAATTTAGTTTAATATATGGGGTTTTGGACAATGTTTGTCAATTCAATTTATCCGTAGTTCATCTTCTAGTGATATCACTATAAGTGATAACGATATTGAGCTTATATCATTACTAGTACTACTAGAGTTTGTATTATTAATAACACCTCTATTATTAAAAATATCACTGCAAATACTAACAACGTTTTGGGTCATTATTGGTGATTTAAATAGCCAGCAGCACATTGCTCCTGGTTTTTTTATCGATATCGATATCTATTGATGTATAGAAGCAGTGTATGGAAGCATGTAGCAACAGTAATGGTTCAGTGATGTTAATTTCTACAATCAATTAACAAAACGTTCAGCAGTGAACTTGATTTTCAAAGTCAAACCTAATTGCCTTTTTATATGTCAGTTATCATTATCACTAGAAAAAATAAAAACTTTGTGAAAATGTAGCGCCTTACTGATATCAGTAAAGTTTCTACAAATTGCATCACGCATCATTAAATCTGCCATGATACATCCTCGAGGGGTTTCGGGTAAAATTTGACCATTAAAAAAGGAGCCCAAAATCAGAGGTGTGAAAGCGTTTCATTGGCTGCGGATATTTTAAGTACTTTATAGCACTGCGCACATTTAATATCTCTCGGAAATGTGGCTCGTAACAAGTCAAATAAACACACAGTGACGTCGGCTTCCGCTTCGCAATGATTATTGGTCTTCTTTAATGAGTCCTTCATCGTTAAATGAGTAGGCCTCGTAATTCGTAATTTTGTTAAATCTATCCCGCAACCGTCTAAACGACCTATGGCCTATCACCCGATAATTTTTTTTCAAACACAGTTTCGCTTAATTTACTTACTATAACCATGTATCTTCTATAAAAAAATTTAATTTTTGATATGGGGACATCAGCAGATTATATGGAATGTGAGAGGTACAGTCTACTACCAATTCGACAAAGGGGAAAAATAAATTATAGCAATTAAATTAAAAACTAGAAATATTGCGAGGTGGTTAATCACATGGGCGGTAAGCGGAGGTCCTAACATACATGCATGCCACAGACCAAAAATACCTGTTTTAATGAATTATTCAAAGAAAGTGCTCCGAACAAATGCGCTTACAATTCATGACATATGATCTTACATTAATGTAATTAATATTATTAGGCAAAATAAAATATATGAAACATAAAACTCGATAAGATTAACGTTAACAAAAAATAAATAAACCCAGACCTCAACGTTGAGTTGTCCAATTAGTCTGCTAGGTAACGAAATGCCACAAGTAATCCAACAACGAACTTCGTTATAACGGAAAAAAATTAAATTTCCCGAAAGAGTTCGACGTAATTAGCTTATTCATAATTCTTCCTGAGCAAATTTTAGCAGCCTTTGATTAAAGTTCATCGGGTTAATATTTCCGTATAGAATTATCACTACGCATGATTACACTTCGTGCAATAATACACTGCATTACAAAAAAGTACATAATCTGAAGTTATTAAATCTAAAATCATTCACTAAATCATTAACAGATTACTAAGCATACTTAAATGCACTCAATGTGCGTTCATTATAATGACATAAGATTCATACAAGCAGTTATGATATATGCAAACAAACAAAAATCTTCAAGAAGGATATCTGTTAGGACTTAATATTATTTATTAAGACTTAAATTACGGAGTTTAATGATTCAAATGGTTTGCTGACAACATTATTAGTGCCTCACAAGGAATGATTTGTATTTATAACACATATAGCCTAAACCTGGAGCCCAGAAATACAGAAAAGAAATGGGCAGTCCGCGAAAAGGACAAAGGAGTGCCATCAATATTTTTCTTCATCAGTAAACGGTTTGCCATTTTCATGAATTATTGTTTCCTAGTTGGCCTATTGCGATTGATTTATGATGACAGCCATCAATATGGCGAGGGAGGACCAATATTTAGCCATCTGTTTCCTCAGTTTTACTCGATGAATTAACTGCTTTTCCTATTTGTCAAAACGTCGCTCGAATTCCCTCTCATAATACAGCCTACACACGACATCAAACCTACTTCTTTCACTTAATTCCAGATAATGCACTCCCAACATGATGGACTATGGGGAATGTTATCAAAGCGCTTATTAAAACATTTCTTTTGCTTAGTACAATTGTACTTGACTTCTTTTCTGATAACTTAGTGAGCAGTGAGACGTCAATTGTTCGACGAATGAGGACCCATCTCTTTGCGAAACAACACAATGGACATTGTTTTCAGCCATCTTATATACGACGAAATTCAGGATAACTGATCCCAGTTGGCAAAACAAAACAACGGTTTTTGAAATAAGAAGAAACGATTATTCTCAATCGTCTTTTACATTCTCTAATGAAAGAAAGAGTTTGTGCTAATTTTAAATGAGTTACATAAACAAGCCCAGAGAGTGATAACACGTGTACCTTAATTGGCTTATAAATTACCACTTCATCGAACCGCAAAAATAATATCATCTCTTGATGCTATTATCATAAGGAAAAATCGTATTTTTTAAAAATGAAGACCAATATTTCATACTTCATTGAAATAGCAAACAACTAAAAATCATGATTTTGATGTACACGGTACATGACAGTTTTATTCTCTGTCAATGGTAGTATATTCAAATATGATCATATTTTGATATGTCAGTTAAAGTTGAATTCTCTTACATTGGATAGCTTATAAATAATCAAAAAATACGAAGCTTTCAACGATACATAACAAAAATGTATTATCAATGTCACTTTAAATAGGCGAAAGGAAATAATGTAAAAATTGGCTTTATCATGTAAAATGATGATGAGAGGTGGGATTTCAAATAAAGCTTACATTTTATCAAATATACTTTTACATAAATGTATTTCTTAAAGCATTTATGAACTTGTTTTGCGTAAATATTGTTTAGAAAAACCTGATAAACGCCACGTAGACATTGTAAACTTCAGGAATAGAATCTTTGAGTTGCAAAATAATTGTGTAAATATACGCATAGTTAAACCGTCCATTTTCGTTTTTAAAATACTTATAGAAAAAGTAAACATTTGCAATTTCCATTGCATGGAAATAAATTCTTAATTATACCAAAAATATAAAACCTATATATAAAGTTCGGCTTCAATTGTGTGCACTTTTATGGCCTAATTTGCATCCTCGCCTCGCATTTAATCAAATAAAATATGATTTCAATCGTAATTTCAATTGAACGATGCGCGATACGCCATTATCGCAATAGCCTTTTAATCCTATATCAGAATAAATAAACAATTCAATTTCTCGTCGCTTCACTCTGGGGGAAACGGGCAAATTTTATAGGACGAGAGATGCAAATGAGCTTCGTAAGTAAAAATCAATGAGTAGAATATGAATAACATTTGATGCGCATAAATATTTTGAATGCGTAGATAACTCATCAGGCACAGTGAACATCTCATCTCGCTATCACCGAATTTAATTAAATAAAGACCTAATGAATTTGGAGTTTTGAATGTATTAGGGATTTTGAATGTAATATTGATGAATTGAATTATTTTTTTTAAATGAGCAGCACTTTCATGTAAAAATAACATTGTATT
The DNA here is from genome assembly GCA_034700785.1 of Rossiulus vilnensis. NCBI lineage: Eukaryota > Metazoa > Arthropoda > Diplopoda > Julida > Julidae > Rossiulus > Rossiulus vilnensis. The sequence continues at coordinate 41,292 of JAQIXS010000162.1, read as the reverse complement.
AAACGTGGAAAACAGGACAAAATGCAATTACAGCATATACACGTATGTATTTGCTAATTCAATTTAATTCAATAAAAACTGATAGCGAGTACTAAAACGAATTTTTCAATGGTTTCACTATAGTGTTTTCCAAATAAGCACTTTGTTCGTGTCAAAAAAATTTGTAACGTGGGCAAGTGTTCATCTGAAAATTATCAGTAGAGCAACACGTTCGTATAAATAAGGCTTTCGCAAATAGAGAAAATCATTTTTGTCCAATTTTTTTTAAGATCGAGTCATTTTTGGTGCCTATCGTTAGTACACGTTAGAAAAATACATAACGCCGGCGACATTTTGAAAAATTGAAGAAATGATTGACAATGATACGTGTCGCAAAATTCACCCAATTTGTTACATCCATCGGCGTAGCTAGCGAGACAAAAACTGCTTCAGCATCGAAACAAGTTGAATGACTCTTTAAAATAAAATTTAAAAAAAAAACACGAGTTTTTCGTGCAGCTGTGTGTTTCGGAAAATGAATGTGTCGCCATTTTCTGCGTGTATTTCTGTCAGCATCTTACCATTATTAAAACGATGCCAAAGGACTTTTATACTGGCTGCTTCTCAAAGAGTCGAGTAGAGAAGAAAAAGAAAAAAGGAAAAAAAAAAGAAAGTAATTTTCATGTAAATGCCGTCGTCTGGGTGATGCTTTTTTAATGTTATTCTACGAGGCGTTTTGCTGGTATGGATTAAACATTTCCACGTGACAAAACGTCCTACTTGCATCTATTTATCCGCACTACGGACTCCCACTTTGCATGAAAACTTCATTTTGTTTGCCAATGGTCTCTCTCTCACTCTTTTTCAATGCTTACGTCGGCACAAAATCGGCTGCCATTTCAATTTTCTTCGCAATTTTTTTTCCGGCTACTTCGCAGTAAGTAAGGAAATCCTTCTTACGTACATGTACCCTAATACAGGATTTTTCCCACTTCAACAAATCAAATCGACTATTCGCAAATTCCCATACGTACATGAATATATTCAAAGGTTAACCCATCACTCGCAGAGTGAAAAGACGTTGTCGAAACACTGAAATTAATACGTGAGTGACGGCGATTTAAATGTCCCAGCACATGATTTTCAAAAGAAATCATCTCTTAGACCTGAAAGAATATTTTTAAAAAAAATACACCTTGAATCTTGTAATTCGGCTGCCCCAAAAAAGAAACGGTATCTGCATTTGGTTACATTTTGAGAAAATGGCAGTTAAAGCGATTTGCTCTCCATTCAAAACAATTGTATGGTGGCTGTTTCACAAAGGTTTATTTCGGAATTAGAGAGTGAATAACTGCAATTTTACACTGTTGAAAGGTGGCAGTAACCACTGTAAATGCAACTATGCTATTAGCTCAATTTTTTAAAAAAATCAGATACTGTATTTCTCTTTGAGGCAGCCGCATTGATTTAGTAGCCATTGACTTGATGTAACAAGATGCCTGAAAATACGTTTATCGTGTGTTATGAACACTATAGCATATTTTTTTCTCAATTTATGCTGCGGACATGGCAGATACAACATTACACCAGTCATTTCAATTTTAGGGCACGTTTTGAGGAAATTATTTGTATACCTTATACACGTATATAGAAAACCCAATCATAAGCATTTAATATTTGTATTTTCACACGAATCTGTTAAAATTACTTTATTCTACGCAACTGCAAGTACGTTCATTTCCCTTAACGAACGTGACATTTACGTGTGGGCAAAGTAGCCACATGCGAATACCAATGAAATAGCAGAAGATTTTTCCGAATATGATCATCGGAATTGTCCTTGAGGACGTTAAACAAATCGACCGTTGCAGAAAAGAATTAAGTGCGGTAGGCGCTAGACGTTGGATGCAAGTGAGAAGCTGTAGGCAATGGCATCATTTGAATGTTAATTAGTTTTTAATGAGTATAGTAATATATTTAAAGGAAGCGTGCTGGTCGAAGAATTTTCGCGGAAAAAGGATGTGCCGATGCTGATAGTCGACCCGCGGAGACCCTAAAGCGCTAACGACATCGACAACAGCAGCCAGATAATGGCGCCGTGGCACCTTATTGGACCAATCAGAATGGATCAGATAGCGTCTTATCCGTCTTTTTTATTTTCCCTATTTCTTTTCTTGTCCTCATTTAAATGCAAATTAAGAAATTCTTTTTGTATTGTTAATTTAAGGCCAAGTGGGTTTCCTCACATCGCATCCTCTAATGATTAATTGGCATTATCATTAGAAGATTTTTTTTTCTTTCATCGTTCGAATCCGCAATTATGATCAGGAGATGCTTCTAATTAAAACCTTTCCGGAAACGGACGTTTTAATAAGATCTCTGGATATTTGAAGAAGACAAGAACAAAGCATTTTTGTGCGGCGATGGTTTAAAACAAACAAAAAGCAGTGACGCGAATCACCTGTCAAGATGATGTCCTAAAGAACTAATTCACCCTGTCGGATCTCACCCTTTACAATTCCCAGGTTAATCCGAAGTTTTCGTCGTGAACGAAAATGTGTCGGTCAACATTTATACAGTCTGACAGATTCTGGTCACGTTGTCAAAACAGTGATCTGCCTTACGGCGTGACGGTCGGTGGTGATTCAGCACTCTTTAAAAACGACCGTGACATTTTTGGACGTTAATTATATATATCAGGATCGTTACGCTCATCAAATTCTTTGAAATTCTATTAACATTGTTAAATAACGATATTTCACCGTACTAATAATAAAATACAACAACAACGCGCAATTAAAACATTTTTTTAGGAAATGTAACTCCCATGGTTTCATTCATGGAGATTGCACTAAGAATTATATTGCCATGAAATAAAAACGTTAGAGGAACATTAAACATATAACGAAATATTGCAACGCAGTTAACGCGACTATCGGAATACATTCAATATACTGCACGTTAATAATTAAATATTCCTTACTTTACGGTTTAAATTACATAAATTGATTTAGCTCTGGAATTAAGAAGTTTAGATTTGCTGGCAGCACAAAAATATACATGTACAGTATTTACCGTCGTCTATCTATTCAAAGTACATGTATAAAATTGATCCCTGGCAATGTTTACCCGTACACCGACTGCTCGACTCTATCTATAGTTTACAGAGTGAAATTCACACTCGATCAATCTAGCTCAATATTTTCGTAAAAGCCCGATTTTCGCCAATCTGATTTCATGGCATTTAACACAGCTCAATGATTTCAGCTCATTACTGTCATTCAATTTGATGCCGTAAGGTGGCGTTAATTCAATTCACTCGCTTCGTGGAGATAAAGCTATATGATGCGATTTGGAGTATTGTTTTAAAACATTTCTAGAGTGCATTAGGCCAATGTAAACAGATTTGCGAAAGAATTAACGAAAGACCTCGAAACGTGTTCTCGTCAACTTGTATTGAAAATGAAAATCGATCAAACAACAAGTGTATACATACATTACACCTTATTAAATCAGATGAACTTGCCACTGCTGTTGCTGAACATTTGTACAATAATAAGCTAAAGCATTCAATTCTTATACTTTAAAAAAAATTTAAAAAAAGACATGACATTCTCTAATATTAGGTGAAAACGAAGTTAGGCAAAGTACATTGTTTACTTACCAATGAAGACAAGTTCGGAACATGCAAAAACGGAACTTACCTGAAAAGAAAAATACGAGTATGTGTTAGAATACTAGTTTTCAAGTTCAATACGAACACAGGTACAAAAATCAAACTGTGGTACATATTTCAGCAACACATTTTCGTATAACAATCAGACGTAATAGTGTTAAATATTATTGTTTCAATATCGGATTGAGTGAGGTGTAGACCTCTAAATTGTGACCATCTTGTTTTACAATTGTTATTGATCTTACATTGACACGTGTCATGTCTACCATTGTCACTTTCCCGTGATCCTTTACGGCTCGTACGCCACCTACATGTACATACAAGTGGTTCTCTCCCCATGGCATCGTATCCCTCGTGAGCAATACGCAGAACTCTTAAGACCGGAAGTGGACTAAGATTTCATGGCGTTTTAACGGTGGTTAGCTCATAAAACATAATCGAGATTGGAAGTGTTGAAGGGTGAGTCACTCGTGTCGTTACATCTTTTATTATTCGTGGATTTAGGTAGAAGATTAGGCGAAGAGAAACGTAACACGAGGGGTCCGACCCATTAAATCTCGTCACTCGGGTGGATAATGAACGAAAGATTAGGGATCAAAATTGTGATTGCGAGTCTTTTTTGTCACCCCCCTGCCTCTCATGGTTATGACAAGATTAAGGGGGGGGGGGGAAGAGTAGAGAGGCACGTCCTAGTCCAAATCGATGGTAAACGTAACAATTAAACGAGTTGATCGCATTTTATGCCGATTAATCCGAGATTTTCAACATGGCGAATGCACTTAAACACGAGCATTGTTTGAGTGATTACAAATCAGTCTAGGCTTAAATAGGACAGAACAATCCCCTAAAATCCCCACCAACTCCATGTCCTGTCTTTCGGCGCGCGACTAAGCCTTACGAATGTTGTTTTAAGGCAGAATCCAGATAACAATGCAAGAGCTCACTCACGGTTTTAAATTAGTTAACACTTTTTCGAACCCTGACAGCGTAATGAAAACCTAAACGCGAGCAAATCACAAGAGATTATAAGCTAAATTATTTTCAAAGGGAGAGAGCTAGCAACGCCGCGAACATGTTCAAAATACACTCCTGGATTAAGGGGGTCGTGCATCCGACTGTTCAGGACGAAAGGGTGGGGGGCATTTTACTCCTTAAGGGAAATTCAAGCGCCCAAGCTTATATGCCCACAAAAATAAAAATTCGTTTGTCATTTGTTATTCGCTCTTAAAATACTTAATCTCAAGTCTGAAATAATTTTGACCACGTAGCATTGGTCTCGTACAAGCACCTTCCAAATGTCAGTTTCATAATTTTGGAAAATGTGCCATTTGTTAGTAAACAATGAGCGAAATTTGAAAAATAACCGTGAGCTGCCCCTGGAAGCAGTTTTCCCACGCTATGAAACTGCCCTGGGCCCTATTCCACAAAAGTATGGTCTTGTACTTGTAGGGGTATGGAGTGATACTTGTACAAGAAGTACAAGTTCTTGTGTTCCACAGATAAAATTTCTACAATTGTAATTTATTAGACCATACCTTACGAGTTACGAGCAAATCGTTTCAGTTTACGAGTGTTCTGTTCCACCGTAGACTTGTACTTTCATGACGTCACTTGTACACATTTACTAATAATTTACAAGTTGCTGGGATTATTGGTGGAACGCCATACTACAACTCCATACACTTGTAACTTGTACACTAATACTTGTACATTTTTATGGAATAGGGCCCTGGTTGGGCGTCAGAGGCCCTTTCCTTGACAATTACAATCAGTACTATCGAGTAAAATTCATCGTAACTAATTACTTTTATATAATGTTGGGCATTAAACGACTTAAGCAATGAACAGTCGCACCGAAATTAGCAATATTCGACTGAAAGGTTTAGGATATAATCCCTCTGTGTACTTGTCATAAAAACGAGATGGCAAATATATTCAATTTATCATTTTAAATAATATAGTAAGAAGGCTATTTTACGATCAATCAATCATTGCTGATTACCACATGAATGCTTATAACAACAATCATACTTCTGAAAAATAAAATGACAAAATACAGTATTTACAAACATTGATTATTTTATTAACACTGATTGTCTTCAGTTGAATTCAAGTTCAATGCCCCGTATGTCTTCATTTTTTCTTCAACAATTCCTTTCGATTAGTGTACTAGCTTCGTCGGGAGTTTTGATTAATTTTTAATCTTACAAAAAGCAAAGCGATGATAAATTCACTAATCTAGCAATCGACCCAAAGTGAAGCGAAATGCATGCAGTATATTTTTCGACAACTAAAAATTCTCAACGAAGAAGAAGCACGAGTGATTTATGCTTTTAGTGAAGCAGCAGCTGCACAATGATCAATATTTTATTACATTTCATAAGATTCAACATCCAACTAATGCAAATCCTGATGCTTTAACATTTCTATGGAGTCAATCTAAATTAAATTGGCTGCGAAAGCTTTTTACCATGATATACGTAGTATACTTTGAGCTATGTGGAATTTTTTTTTGAAAATATCAGTACTGCAAGTATTTTGCAAGTCGAGAATTGCACACATGACCACGTACTTAAGAAATTGCAATTGTGAGAGATCGTACATTACAGTGCACATGTACATGAATGTCAACTAGAAGGTTCAAGGATGAGTCAATGAGGAGTTAAAGAAATGGGCAACATCAATAAATTGCTTTTGTAAGTGTTGGCATTAATCATTGTTAGCAGGTAGTCACTAATGGTTAAGACAAAAAATATTAAAAAATCATTTAAATCATTATCATTAAAAAACACCAATGCCTGTCATGGTACATCTTTAAAAATCGAATATGATAACAGCGGACATGTTATAGAGAAAAATAATACTTGCATGAACATTATTGTTGACGACATTTCTCCTTAACGTAGAAATTTCTCCGTATTATGAAACATTAATCATTATAACTTAATACTTGTTTCCTAGCAGAACTCGATACGAAGAGCATATCTTACTTCGTCCTGAATCCAATCGAAGATTTAAGTTTAACATCTGATGAAATTTTCCAAAAACAAAAGTAATCTTGTTTATCATGACTTTTTTTTGCGATTATGCACGAAGATTAGGAGATTTATTTTAGCAGAGTTACTCAAAACAAGATGCGCGTGTTTTGCAAGAATGTTTGGATGAGAGGAGATTGCAAGACGTAATTTAAAGTCATTTCTTTCGGTCAACCAAGACGACATTCATCGACTTGAGATGAATTCCGGCAACGCTTAACTGGTACTAACAAGTGAGATGTCATTTTGACAATTGTCCTTCAAAGTCTATTTGGATGAGCACCGGCTGTATAACGAGACAATATTACTGGGGCAGTAAATGGCGCGAAAAACACCTCCGGACTTCCTCCTCCTCCCCCCACACGAATTCCCCATTTGAACCCGTGCACCTTATACCCTGTTCACTCGTTACTTTCCACAAAATTCGCCCCAGTGAATTTCACGGCTGGTGTTTTGTGGTTTTAAATTTGCAGAAACAAACGTTTCACAGGCCAATGCTCGATTAGCAGCCGTAGAGTGCGAACAAACGGAGCCGACTCCTCTTTTCACCTCTTTCGTAATAAGTATTAAATGGCGTCGTCGTATCGACGCGAGGGGCTTAAGTTGCCTCGGGCGTCATAAAAAGGCAATAAACAATAGCTGAAGCAACATTCGCGCCAATATGGAAGCTGCGTCATTATATCGTCGCGCATGAAAGACTCAAAAAGTCTGGCTGGCTCATCTTAAACCTCATCCTCTTTTAGTATTTCTCTCTCTCTCTCACTCACTCACTCTTACTCACTCACTCTCTCTCTCTCTCTGGGACCCACGACGCTTCAACGGACTAATGGCAGCCATCTTGTACGTGCGCAGGAACATCCTGGAAATGACGGCGTGTCCGATTCACCCGATTACCTTTCGCATCGTGCGATTTAGCTCTGGCTTACAGTATTATCAAACAACACGGCATCAACATTGGGCAATAGAAACTTTGCGCAGCACACGAAAACTTATTTAAATGAAAATGATACATTACGAAAAAAAAATTATAATTTTCGTCAAATTTAAAGATTCGTACGCAAGTGGTGCGTCGAAACATATCGACGAAATCATGACCCTAATTTAAAAATAGGGTCGCGACCCAAAAAATTTTTTTCCTCACAATGTACAAAATAGTCCACAAAAAAAGATTTTTCAGTAAAAAAAAATGTAGCAATTCAAATTTCCACCTATCCCTCTTATCGCTTACCCCTTCCTTCCTCCTTCGAATTTATTAGTATAATCACGATAGTTATAAATTCTATAATCACGGAAACAGGCCGTGAGCCTAAAAAATCAGCCCGCGACCCCGACTTTGGGAACCCCACATCTAGGAGAACTGCTTAAAACCCATTTTTAACGCCCTAATACGGTGACCTTAAGTTAAAAGATTTTCACGACATGCTGTAGTTTTTTAGTAGTCTAGTGGCAAATCTATTGACGAATTTAAAAGAAAAAGAAAATAGAATAGACTGAGCGAAAACTAATCAGAGCTTTTTATCTTATAGATGATACTTTTCAGCTAAAAGAAAGCCACGCCATACCCACTAGATGGTGAATGAATCACCAGGAAAGATTAATCGTACAAAAAACTCGCATTCTATTGGTCCATTTGAATTCCCAGTGTATTCGTTTGTTAATCCGACTATATTTGATATTTCTCAGGCAACGATGAGCAAGACTAAGTGAGAAATAATTTTATTATGGGCTTTTTCATTTCATGAACACTTATCCGATTAAAAATGTATTGTTTTAGGGGGGGAAATGAAGAATGACTTAAGGTTGAAGCAGCCATTAATACTTAAACACACGCATCTTCGTAATGCAATGGATGAGCAAGAAAGATTTACGAATTAATACTGTAGCTGTTGAATCATTAGAAAGCACATGTATTACAATGAAAACGACGTGCAGACATTTTAGTAACGTTTTCTTTTAATTTGTTTGAAGAAATACGCGATTATTATTATTAGTTTAATTGTTATTTTGGTGGTGTGTTAAGTGCACGGCTCATTTAAGTTATTAATACTGTAATTAGGCCTATCTATTATTTTACAAAAATGCCCATTTATCTTAGCAATTATCATGCATTTAGTTTATTTTATCCTCTCTTAAAAAGAATATCCAGTAGAGTTATGAAAAACAACGTATCCATATTTTGAAAAAAGAATTGACTATTGAGCAAGTGACAAGATTCTGGCGTCTTTAATTATTCGAAGAAATGTGTACTGTAGCCACATTATTAAAAAGATATACTTGAAATATTCAAATTTAAATGTGAAAACACGTGAAAAGCACGCATTACCCGTCTAAGAGGTGGAATTTATAAATATTTCAACACGACGACTTGTAATTAAGCCGGTTTGTCCTAAATTGCACGTTTTTAACATGCATGTGTTAATGATATGGATATTGAACCAGACCAGCAAGAATTCTTATCACACTTTTATGTGTCATTTGCACTTTACAGTTCTTAATAGCGAACAATCGACGATTTGTATTCGTAAGAAATCAGTTTCACATAAACTTAATGGACAACTACAGTGCCCATTGTTATTCCATGACTATAAATTATAAAGATAAAGAAGTAAGACGTCAAACTCAGGCAGATTCCCAACGACGATTTGTTTTTACGAAAACAAACAAATTAATGCGACCTTTATTGGGTGACCCTCGTCCTTACAGCCATCATAGTACATTGAGCCTAATTTTTTGTTTTAGTTGGTGCCCAGAGCCCAATATTGTTTTTTATCGCGTTTTTCCTCCCGCCCTCCGATGAGAATCTTTAAACTTTCGCCGTAACTGCAAGAAGTTCATCTCCCGGTCATTTCTCCAAAGTTGGGAGATAAGCCCGTAAAAAAATCCCCAACATTATTTTAGATTTGAGAATGAGTGAGCTGTGAGGCCAAACGATAACGAAAAGCCGAGTCCATCGTGTCTGAATTTCCTGTATCGAAAAGATGCTCGTAAGAAAAGCGGTCCAAACAACAAATGGGTAGTCATGGCAACCGAAGATGCTGCAGGAGGAAAACAAGATGTAAAACCCTCTGTTCGTTAGAGAAATGCATATCTCAAATGCGAGGGATGATAAGACGCCAAATACCACCGCACTACATCTTCTTCCTATCGCTACCTAAATCATGCAAAGTCCGTCTGTATTCGGGTTTTGCAGGCTAAATCTTCAGTTCATGCCTAATGTCACCACCGAGGACTTTTTCTTATATTTTCTTCATCATCTTCGCCATCGTCATCATCATCTTTTACTTTCCATCTTGCATCCAAATCCGTAAACCTGATGTCGCCTTCCGACCTCTCATTCTTGGGCGTCTGCCTGCATCATCTCATATTGCCCAACACACATCAAGGCTTGTTGGCCAAATCACCAACAACAACAACACATAGTTTGCAAATAAAATTTAATAACGTTCTCAGTGTTATTGTTACTTCTTGTGTTGTCGTTTAAACCACTTACGTGTAGCAACACACGAAAATGATAAAAAATGTTTTTACGTGTAGCAAATCAAATTGGCATGCAAGTTATTTGAAAATACCTGACGTATTTACACGAAGTTTATGCCTTCATTTTATTTTATTTTTACCGAGATTATTGTTATTATGTTTATTTGCTTGTTGAAATATTTTTATTGCTTTAGATTTATAGTATTGATATGTTAACAATGACGAAATAGAGATTTACCACGTAAGAGTTACGACATGTTTTGTATGGAATTGTAAGACTCGTTAATACTCGTTACACGCATGTACTATAAGAACTTCCTGCCAGTTTGAAATAATATTTAAAAAATTTTAAAAAAATGGTTGAAGTTGACGTTTTCGACATGTCACTCAAGTATTTGACGAACATGGTACGGCGGAAAAGTAATATGGTAAATTATTTTAAAAGGTCTTTCTCATATCTTTAAAAATAACGCTGTAAATGTATCCAAACGGATCATTTAAAGACATTAACGTGTTTTCATCACCTTTATATAGTCTTATAATAATTTAAAATTATACGGGCAAGTGGTATCGACAATGTCACCGACATGTAAAGTAGATATTTGAACTTTAAATCAGTACAGAGGAATACAAATGTGTTTTTGTTTTCTCTCAAAAAATTAGCTATACGTGAAAAAAGCGCGTCAAGTGAAAAACTCTACATGAAATTTATTACAGCACATAATTAAATCTTACCACATCGAGTTTCACGTGCAAATAGTCTAAATAGTGAAAAGCGCATTTGTGTCATCATGGCTTACAACGAGCAAAAGGGAATTGCGACGCATTTTTCAACTATTTAACCACGTACAATATTGAATGCATAACGAGCAATACAAATTGCGTGTTCAGACTGTAAAATTGTGATTTGCATTTTGAAACATTTTTTTTTCTTCACCGGATTCAAAATCCAATTGTCCTACATACTACGGTGCTCGTACAAAGGCTTGCGCTCTGTACCATCATCAGTGTTTTGTGCGTATCAGTTAGCTTATGTACTATAAACCAAATGCTGGCTACCAAACATCCAATCTTAGGATTGCTGTTGCTCTAATGCACAAACGCAATCCCGCGAGAAACACGTCGAGGTTTTTTCTTTCTTTAAAAAACACTATGCAAATGCTAACATTCTCAGAACACCGTACCCAAATATTTATTTATACCGGTACAACTAGTTGACATTATCTGGAGTAAAATAGTGCTTGAAACGGTCAATATTATCGTTTCTCTGACCGAACCATCTTACAGTCAGTCCTTACATCAATATTATTTGTATTTAATATTTATTGTTAATAAATCAATATACGTTATGGGAAATTCTATATACTTTAATTAACAAGCTAGACTTTTCTCGTAGAAAATCTAATTTGAAATTCAAAAAAACAAACAAGTTAATTTATACGCTGGATATGCTATACACTGTAAATAATCAAGTGTAAATTAATGCATACAAGCTTAGCTATAGGTGCATTTAAACAAGTCTATTAAATGTTAGCATGTAGAACATATCTGTATCTGTGAAATGAACAAATGCAATTTCAAATAGTGAAAAGAAACGCATTTCAAAATTGATCTTGCTAGAGATATGCATTAAAATAAAAGGCGTTGAAAGCAACGATTTGAAAAGTGTTCAAAACCGAATATTATTACATATCGATGAATAGATTACGGTGTATATGTTTCGGATTAAGATAAAATGTAATGAATTTCTTTGCATAAAATGTAATGAATTTCTTTGCATAAAATGTACTGAAATATAAAAGTGGTGAAATATTTTTACTTTTAGTCACTTCTGTACATTTAAATATACTGACAAAAACATATTTAATTTAATAGTTCTAATTCAAGTAGTTATGTAGTAATAGAAAATATGTGCATGGTTAATATCATACTTATGGTGAACTCGTGCATTGATTGCATTTTAGGTTTACATTATACATATCGGCTTTAAATCTTTAAATAAAGCACTTTAATAATGTCGGCCTGCTCACATTTGTTTCGTATTTAAATATGTTATTCTTAAAAAAAAATTTATTGTGCATAAGGTATATAAGAAAGTACTCGTTAATAATTTTTTCATCACAAACATAAAATAGACAACTCAATAAAAACATGAATGAAACTAGCAATATAACTCCAGAGAAATTAGTTTCTAATACGATAATTTAAACGTGAATTTAAAAACTGTCACATTACATAAGGGTTAATAATTTTATGTCGTTCTTCCATTAACTGCATTTATTAATTTGGAAAAATATAAAAAATAAAATTATCGTTTTCTCAAAGAATGCCAAAAGCATAAATGTAAATGAATATTTTGTTTTTTTATGAATATAACATGAACATGATGTCCATAAATCGCATTTTCCAATGTTTTCGTATTTTTGACAAATTAATCCTTCGTATCTTAAATGTAATTAACATAAACTGTAAGTGGCAACCAATGAACCCCCAATTAGCGTTTAAGCTCATTTACATTTTAATTAAGGCCTTTGCCATAGAGTTCAGAGTGACGGAATTCAACATTTTTTCTAGCTGAGTTAATGAATTTCCTTTAACATTATAAGTTGAAAAAAACATTATCCTTTTATGTACTGTCACTTCCTTTTTTATGTTTAAGACCTTAACCACGGGAGTTGTCTACACATAACATAATTAATTAAAACACACATACACTTTTTTTCATCAGCCTTTTTATGTCTTTTTTTTCCAGAAAAATAATTGTTTTATAAATGTAATCAATTTAATGCTGTTGAAAACAGCCGCACGCCATTAAATGAAACGAAATCATCAATAAAGACTAACATCCGCTTCCCAGAACTTATTTCAGACATTTTTAGGATTGTCGTTAGACGTCGAATTAAACTGAAAATAGAAAATAGTTTATACAATACATGCTGTACAGAACGTACGTTCAGCACTTTACGCAAACAAACTTCAAACAAAATTTCAAATGGACACTTTGTGGCAAAATATTTTAATGTCATGCATGTATGTTTCCAACATTCGCATGAACTTTTCACATCAGTCGAAGACGTGTAATTTCTAGTTACACTAACATGTCACGCAGCCATCTTCATGTCCTAGCAAAAACGGTTCAAAGTGCTTAATTCTAAAGCTTAATTTATAATAGGATTAAAGTTTAATGTAAAAATGTGGATTAATTTAAGTAAATATCTGTCATGGCCAATCGCATGACATCTGAATGAAATCGGAAAAAAAACTCCACGGAACCGTGATTAAGAACAGATCGAAAAATGAAAATGTACACGTCTTTCACGTAATTAGTATGATGTACTTAAAAACATACATGTACTATTAATGCCAGTGTCTGCAGTTAGATAAGAGCGTGTTTATTTTTTGCAATAAGAAGCCAAATGGGATAAGAAATAACACGTAAAGCTTGCTTCGCACGTTTGTTACATCTTCACACATTTTACCCTGGTGGAAAGATAAGCATAATCAGTACAGTCGATTTCAGTACAAATATACTGATCATTAGAAACATAAGAAAACATAGTACAATACGTTGGGCGTTAGATTTCCATCCATACATGTACGATGACGTAGCCAAAAGGGATAAGAAAAAGGGGATAAACGATGCAGTGATATCACTAACCATACTGATATTAGTAGTCCCAAAAGCCAATATAATACTGATATCAGTAGATCCAAAAAAACACTATAATACTGATATTTTTAAGCATACTGATATCAGCAATCCCAAAAATCAGTGTATATATATATAGTGAGTGATATCAGTATAGAATCATACTGATATCATAAAGGTTATGCTGATATCAGCATAGAATCATACTGGTATTGGCATGAAATCATACCGATATCACTAGACAATCACATAATGCTCTTTTCTCCAGGGTACGTAAAGTTCTTGACGAAGTGAATCCGTGTCAAATGGTCATCGTGCGGGCAGAGCATTACGTGAACAATAATGGATAAGGAAGAAGGTATTTAAACGATTTGGAGTGATGAAGACGGTGGAAGGACAATGCAGTGATGTACGCTGTGCTGTGGTGTGGTGTGGTGTCGGGTTGAGCATTGATATGGATGACAGGCAAGCTCATTGGTAAGGAAGTGATGAACAAGGGACCTCGATTGTTTCAGCTGTTGTAGGCGAGTAATAAGCGAGCTAATGTCATCTTTCGCGAGAAGAAGAAGAGCGAAAGACTTCATGATGGAAAATAAAGAAAATGAAGGTTCATAAATCATTCTTGACACAAGCAACCAGAATTCCAGCATCCAATTACTTTTCTATGCACCCAACCATCGAGACAACACGTTGCTCAACCATCAGGCCGTGTTACTCTTGTGGCCTATGGACTTAATCGCTTCAACGTTCCTTGTTTCGTCTTTTTTTTTTTTCTTCAGCGTACTCTATTGTATATAAAAGATGACGTTTCTTGCGCAAAAGGGTTGTTGACAAATAATAAAAAAAATCGAACGGCCATTATTTTTTATATTTTGATAATAACTCTTTCGTAGAAAAACAGCCAAACTTAAATTGGTTATTTTTAAAATCGAAAGCAATGTTTTTCAAAAGAAATAAGTCGATTTCAAGCAGATGCTGCAAAGTGAAACAAAATGCATCTGTTTGGCATTTATGAATGAAAAAAGCATTTTGCCTGAAGGTCAAACTACGGCGGGCGTTTTCGTTTGTCTTATTTCCTGATCGGATACTCGCATATTTGTCAGTCAGCGTCTCAGTGTTGACGCAAATCGATGTGTTTATTCACAAAAAAACTGTACCTGTAGAAAACGGGTGTGAGACGTTTTTTTATTGTTTTGTTTTTCACTTTTCGAAAAATTGCTAACGCCACGCGTCTTTGTTCAACACGCATTGTTTCTGACACGTTAACTGTTCAACATATACGATTAAAAACCACAGAGCAAAAGTTTGATTCGTGCATTTATACGTTTAAACGCTTCTTTTAAAAAGATCCGTGGTGAAAATTCGCATATTTTCTGTTCGTAATTCTGTTGTGTCTCTGATGAGATGTCATGCGGTTAAACAACGCTCAACTGTCTGTGCATTATCATGTAGGAATGCAGGTTCCTATGTAATTTCGTTATCTTCCCATTAAGACCTATTCAATGAAACCTACGTGTTATACCCACACACATCGTTCAATTGCCTCTAATTGCCTCTTGTCAATAGTTACGCTCGGAAAATTGGAAAAAAAACGGATTGAAATTGTATTTAATTATAAGATAACATGAACTGTACTATGTTGACACTTATTATTGTCAGTAAGATTATTGTAATTATGATTATTCGTTTATTTTTATATTTTCATTGCATTAGATTTATGGTGCGCCTATTGATACGTTTGCTATATAAAAATTAAATTACAAAAACCATAAAAAAAATTCAAAATATCACAATGAGCTGCATATAAAAGTCTAATTGGGAGAATGAAAAGGAAAGTAATTAAAATTAATAAAATCACATTTTCAGCAATGCATTTTCCTCCAATAAAAACAACATAATACATTCTGTGACATTTTGGAACCAGCTTTGATAGACAATATTACATTATGGCATGTTTATTTATAGTTTTTTTTTCTGTTAGGAAATGTTTCCGTGCCATCATGTATACAAAAGCCAGCCAAGCACACGTACGTGTACAGTGTATATCGTAGTTTCCTTTTGTTTTCAACTCGCGAATGGAAGTAAGTTTGAATGTGGTAGAAAAGGACTGGGGGAACCAGTATAAGTTGCTCTCAATTTATAACTGGCAAACATAATTCGCGAGCCAGACAACGCAATTCCGACATTTGTTGATTGCGAAGACGTCTTTTCGAGCATTTCATGTCTACTTTACATTGAATTAGAAAGCAACGCTAATCCAAATGCTGTTTTCCTCGTTCATTGAAGCTAATAAAAAACTTTTTTTCTTCTTCTTCTTGAGTCTCTACACCAGACTCTTGCATTCTGATGGATCTATTCCACCATTGAAAAATCAAGCTCCATCCCCCTTTAATAGGCAACTAATGCTGGATCCTGGCTCGATTCCAGCATCGTGTACTTTTTTAAGACCTATTCGATGTCAGATCCAACCAGTAAACATTTCAACTCGGATTCCTCCAGAGACGACCGATTGTAATCATCAGAAATTTGATAGCAGATTTCTATCGACTGTATTTTATAACGGAAAGTAAATGACCATTTCCTAATGGCCGAAAAGAACATTTTTTTTTCATACGGCCGAAAAACTAAAAAAATCCCATTGGGGGGAATGGATAAAGATAAAAAAAAACCTAACGAGCGTAGATTTAATATTAACAGGAAATGGCAGACGCGTTTAATGACGGAAATGGCGTCGCCAATTGTTTATCGTAGAGGACAGGGTCTTAGAAAACAACAACAAAAAAAGATATTGCTTAATTGAATTCAATTATATTTCATTGTCACCGAATGAGATTACGGACAGCTTTTACACGAAAGGTCGCTGATATCGATGGCCCTTACTTCGAGGCCAGAAAACAATGGTAGTGTCGTAAAAGACGAAAGCCGACAAGTTAAATGAGGTAAAACCTAATTAGTGGACAATGCAGAAAGCAGAATCATTAAACAGTCACAATTACATTTGTAAGACTTAAAAGGGTCAATTCTTAGACGAGTATGCAGGTTGATTGACCTTACAGCAAACAGCCTAATCACACAAAAAAAACACTTAAAACGAATGTCACAATTTAAAGGTAGATATATGGACATTTGAATTAGCAGTTATTTGAGATTATATAAAAAATCATGTAGTCGAAAAAAAAAAGTGTTTTATGCTACACTTACCAACAAAGAATTTGGTCCACCTAAAGGTATTAAAGACAAAAATGCACTTCGTTCAACAAGGAGATATCGAAAATTTAAAACCATAATAGCTTGTATTATAACCAAATTATAGCACTTTAAAATACGCCTAATTCGACGAAAAAAAATTCATAAAATTCGCATCAATTGCGGAAAATGTATCGCGCTTTAAACAAGTTATGCAAAACATTATTATTACAACTCTAAGTAATGGTCAAGGCAAGCAGATGTTTAAAAAAGTTTCAATATTTTAATGCTGTTTCAATATTTACTCCTAAGATATTCATGACAATAAATTGTTCACGAAACGAGCTATTCCTATTTTAAATTGTACTTCTACTTGCTGAACAGTGTATTTGCTCTTATATATTTATACTACATATACGCGCATCTGTACAATAAGTATACCTTTTTCGATTTAAACTAAACATATACTTATTCGGATATTATTTACCTATTCGGGGTTTTGTTCCCGTTTCCAGACAATATTCCACCTATTACCTCGGGTACAGCAGTAGTCCGAGAGCCAATAAGTTCCCAAGTAATTCTTTTTCTTTTTCTTCATCAACAATATTCTCATTTTGCGCATTAATCCGTAAATAAGTCAGTAGTCCGACAGAAACTAAGGAATTGCTTTCCTAATTCCATCTATCCGCCATAAGAAAATTAACGTTAAGTGAGTGCATATTTCATGAGGCTGCAAGCAACTCCTAATGCTGCACTATGCAAGATGTCAGGCTGGTGCAGCCACTTATCAAGTCCTCTAAAAAAAAACCCTTTCCAGATATCCCTACAATCCGGAGGTTTCTTATGTTTTTTTCCGGTTCCGAAAACTAATGGAGGCTAGCGCCCAGGTCATGTAAACATTAAGATTTCTCGATTGAATTTTTTTAAATGTAATTACAGCGGAAATGGCGTTGAAGACAGTGACGAAGAGAGAGAGAGAGAGAGAGCCTGTAGAGCCGCGTGTCATCCAGGCGGAGGAAGACAGAAAGAAACCGAAACTCTTGACAAATTCCTCCACCGAATTACTACGGAGTTCGTTAAGTGCTTTTCAGGCTGGGCCAGGGTTAGAAACACATCAACATTAATTACGCTAATGCAGTTTTTATTAACACGAAACGAGGAAGATCGTAAATCAAGGAGCTCGCATCAAGCGAAGCGCCAGATCAGATCAGATCAAGAGCAGCAGCAGCAGCTCATGTACATGTAGAGTACATCAGCAGAGTACATGCACACGTATGTAGAGAGAGGCTGCTGTTGTGTCAGTGGAGCTTACAGAGACCAAGAAGTGCAGTTTGGAGATGCGAGTGCTTGCAGGAGGCTGTGGTAAAAGGTGGAGGAGGATAGCAGCTTACCAGAATTGGTTGAAGCAACGAGAACAACGAGGAGCGTTTTTGGCAACATTATTCGTAAATCTTAATCGTCGTCGACGGAAACAACGAGAACGCTTAACGAACGAATTATCCGAGCAATCAACAACAGTCGAGTTCGAGGCTGGTTGGTAATGTAAGACACATACACGTAGGAGATGCAAATAATGTCACGCAAAATGGAGTAGAGGAAATTTATGGAAGTAGAACCACGAAGAATGGCCAAGAATTAAGGCATTTCAGAACGAGCGAACCACGAGAAAACTTAAAAAGTCCAAAATTAAAAATAATTTAGGGACAAATATACACTTGCGAGCGAAGAAACTGGTCCACCTGAAGTCGATGGAAAAATGCACGGATTTCGCTAGAGCTAGTTGATAGTTTAAAGATTTTCAAATGCGTCTAATTCAATTTTAATTTCGTTGGAAAATAGCATGAAAATGTAATTACATAAATGCTCAACGATTGTACAGAAAATAGTGTCGTGCTTCAAACAAATTATGCTAAACGATATCACTGTAATTCTTTGATTTGAGAATATGAAATTCTCTGTTGAAACTCTTAAGGTGACAGGGGTTAAGGCACATGTATGAATTCAAGAAATTCAAGAAGAATTTTAGTCAATTTGGATGAGTTTTAAAAGTGCTTTAAATTGTTTATAAAATTAGCTTTTCCGACTTTAAATTTGATATCTGCTTGTTAAACAAAATACATTTTTTAATACTTTTAGTTGGGCAGTGGATTTTGAATGTTTTTAGATTGTCTCGTGCGATTATGACATTTCGATAATACGATAATTTAGGCAACCACGACATATCTACTGAACACAATTCCTCCGTGTGCAATTTCCATCTTTTAAAATTTCGCTAGGGTTTTACGGATAAGATCTCGTCTCCAAATAAAACATCGCTGCGTGTTCTAACCAATAAATAATTCCCACCCTAATGGATATGCAAGTCAGGAATATTTTCTACAAATGGTCGCAATACACACATGTAAACTAGCGTATATTCACCACGACACGTTTTTAACATCTTTCTAACGAGTAATTAAAACGTGATCTAAAGGTTAGTTTAAACCACGACACTAGGTTTCGCAACTAATTTAATGAAAATGCTTTCACGAAAGTAATTAAATATAAAGTTGTTGACATTGAGGCTTGTTTATGCTGCAGTGTGACTCATGTACTTTTTCCGTATACTTATTTCTAACAGAATGGATTTTTCGTTACTTTATCCACATTCATCAGTTCGTTCAAAATAAATTCAAATGCAGCCGCATGCTTCACTTTGTTTATAAAAAGTACATAAATGAAATCTCACGAAAGCGTTTGCACTGGATTTAAATCAAGGTATTTAATAACGTCGTTACCTTTCCACTTCATTTTGAAAATAAATCCACAAATTATAACGAGCATACCCTCGAAACTACTACTTTCTTTAGACACAAATTTGAAAGCAGCCGAAACTTATTTTTACTGTAACTGATAATCGATTTTTTTTCCACGAGTGGATAGTATTTAAGAAATTATGATACAACAATTGATTGTAAATTTGCAATATCAATAAATCTGGCGAGCATTCTTAGACCGATTGACATTAGGATATTGCGTAGGCGTAATATAAAAAGCAAATGCCCAACAAATTCCATCGAAAGACAACAAAATATACAATAAAATGCCACGTCACGTTGCTAGAATGTTTCAATTAGCATTCTCGTTTTTTTTTCTTTCAATATTTGCTTCGTGAATTACCACAACCATTTCTGATTGGCGTCACCCAGGATGCTGCCGCTCCATGCGCCCTTAAAACCATCCGAACAATTAAGATTTTTTAAAAAAAGCTAAAACAGATTGATCGATTACGAAGCTTTTCCCTCAATTGTTTTCAGAATTTATTTTTTCATCGCGGGCGGTTGATCGTCTTCGTTTCAACGAAAGCTACACAAAATCAGACACGCCGATCTATTAAGAGAATTACAAAAGTGCAAAGAGAAAACGCACGACGAAAATCTAATTTAAACGTTAAACTAAATTATTTATTCACAAAGGTCATAAGGTATTCACGAAAGGTAAAAGAGGGAAGAGAAATTTTATAAACGAAAACATCTAACGTCTGGACCAAACCGTGTCTTTCGGTCGGTAAACGAGCACGGGTGCAAGGTGTGTTATTAAGTTAAGACGAACAACGTTAATTCGTATTCAGGACGTGCTTCCATTTTCATTACTCTTTTTTTTATTACCACGGAACCACCAGAAATGAAAGTAAAACAAATGAGATCCAACGCTTGTGCGGAGGAATTTCAATTTGTTAAATTAACCTCGCTCTACGTATTCCTACGCCTTCCAGATATGAAATGAGTAGCTTTTCCTCCCGTTTTACCACCTCGTATAATATTTTCCATACATCGAGGGGTACGCATACACACCTCCCTACCGTCATAACCCTCTACCCTCCATCCTCCACACCCTGCACACTATCGTACCAATTCCAGAAAGCACGTCGTTCATCTTTGTTGGTTTTAAAATCTGCGAAAGAAGCCTTGATTTGATAAGTTGATTTCTTCGTCGAGCGCTGAAGAGATAACCTCGCAGCTCATGAACATCCGTCCATATTTTTACCCGATGCTAATAGAGGCGCCTAACGAGAAGGACGAACCTCCTGCACTTGGGGGCCCATCCACAGAAGAAGAAGAAGAAGTAAAAAAACTCCAACTCCAACAAGAGCCCAACGTCAGAAGATTGCAAAGAAAGAAAGAAAGAGAGAAATTGAATAATAATAATAAATAAAAAAAACCCTAGTTGTTGCACATTGAAGAAAATGTCGTGGATTATCAAAAACGATTCGGTGGATTGCGCAGAGTTGCATATGGCAATATGTATTACACGTGACGGAAATACACCGAAATCATCGCAAAAATAGGCTATAGACGATGAACAAAAGAAAGCAGCGAATGCGTCATGAATTAACGGAAACAATGCTACGTTTATTCGAGTAAGTGTGATCGTACGTGTACAGTACAGATAACAGGGTGACTACTAATTTCCGAAAACGAAAATTCCATGAGTTTTCCAGAAATTCCAGGGTCATGTTCTTACTTCTCCAGGTTGACACAAATAGTTTAACGACTAGTTTTAACGGTGATTACTCTTTGGTGGTTACTTTATGAATTAACAGTCAAGAAGGTGGTAACAAATCCACTGGTAAAATTGTACGGTCGAACTCGGTTATAACGAACAAATACATTCCGCTGATTTGGTTTATGCGAATTTCAATGCAGTCTTTAACGGTTATAACGAACACATCTCTCGGTTATAACGAGCAAATGTTTACACGTTCAGTTAGCTAGCATCAAAAATTTCGATTTACTTAAAATTCTCTTCTCTCAGGTGCCTTCATTGGCAAATTTTGTCTCTCCAAAGGAGACTAAATGATATTCTGGAGAGTCAACATCCTCACTTAGCAACCCCTCAGTTGCATTTTTCGTTATTCATCTATGTTAATTATCAAACGCTTATTGGCAAATATAATTAGTGTTTTTCTATTGTTGAGGGAAAAAATTACAGCGCAGTGTTAAATGTAAGGCAGATTTAAGCTTAGGTCTTTTCACGGATATAACGAGCAAATTGTGACGTTCGTTACAATCGACTTCGTCCTTAATTATAAGCGTTTAAAAATTTACAGCTCAAACTATTAAACAGCACGATAAACAATACAGTAGTAATTGCTGTGATATTTTTGATAAAAAAATTGAAACAAAATGAACCAGAATGCAATGCGCTTTGCTGAATTAAAAACAACAAAGGAATGGGCCGAGGGAATGAAGGTTGGTTTGATTGCGAAGCCCAAGAAGAGAAGTAGTTTTTAAAGAGACAACATCTATCTCGACTCGTCTCTGTTGATTTCCCATTAGCGCACAATTTCCCCAACAACTGAATATCCAGGAATGAAAGCGGAAGATTTTAAGCGGCGATAGCGCCATGTAGAGCGGCAGAAAATATCTTTTACGACTAGGCCTTCGCCGGATAATTATGTTGGAAATGGCAGCTGATGATGCCATGAATTTTAGGAGGAGACGGAAAAAGGATGGAGGAGGAGACAAACCATTTGGAGAGTCTTAACTCATTGGGAGAAACATTTATCAGCGATCCCAATGATAAACGCGTTAATATCAGGAAACAGATTAGCATCGCTTAAGATGGCCGAACGCGCAACACTTTTAACCCTTTTACGTACCATGTAATAATTATCAACCCACTCCCCTTTCTATACATACATGTACAAACACAACACAGCGATTGACCAAAATTAGACACCGAGAAGCCTTTTAAAAGTCGACGGGTGAAAATTCACTCGAGAACTTGTTTTAAATTGTTAAACGGACTTATTCATAAAGGGCCAACGCCTTCACTGACATTGGCAGGGGCGAAGGTACTGGAAATTCCAGCTCCCACTCTATTAAGAAAGAGCTGGAAGAATTTAAAATAAGCTTCCGCCTTATTTATCCAATTACAGTTGGTACTGTGCACCAATTTAACTCTGCAACTCAGCAACTTAGATGTTTTAACCTATTTCACTTCATGATTGACAGGATATATGTGTGTTTTTTAACCTAAATATTCCTTTTTTTCTTAGTGAAAAATAAACATTATTATTATTATTATATATATATACTATGGAAAACGAAAAGCCGCAACAACAAATACGACGACAGGGATGATGAGGAAATTATAACAAAATGAAGGGCCAATGAAGAGTGTTTGGACACATTTGAAGGTGAAGGGCTGTCAAATAAAACCCTATATTTTGGGTTTTATCATCATCATCCCGAGCAAGGTGGATTATGGTTGTTTTAACTCAAGGAGTATGTTGGGAATTCAAATGGACCAATAGAAAGAGAGGGCCTGTTATGCGATTAATCTTTCCTGTCCCATGACTAATATCCCGTCGGTGGGCACTGACGCCGATTAGGCGTGACTTTCTTTATGCGGGAAGGCATGATCTATAACCTGGATATTTCTGATTGGTTAAGGCTCACCATACTCTTGTTTGACACCGACCATAGCGGCAGCACATCGGGAGACTAGGGTTCAAATCCCGGGTCGGCTTCCGTGAATTGTGGATTCTTGGCGAATGCTGGGATAGTATCTCAATAATCGGCCACGACAGCGTTCCCTTCCTAATCATCCTTTAGCTCTTTCAATTGTTCTATATTTGTATCTGTAATTTCAATTTCGTGAAGAATTTGGGTTACACAGATTAAACCTCCCCCCACCCCATCCCTACCACACGGCATTAATATGAATGTAAGGTACTGATAAGAATTAGAATTTTTCGCTTTTTATCTTTCTTTTTTAATTTCGAAGAGATTTCTGTCTCATCCTGAAACTAGGCAATCAATTAGGAAGGAAGCCTTGCATGGTCGACATTAAAGGAGACTAAATAGAAAGATAAGTGAGGATGATGGTGGCTAATAGTCATAGATAAGCAACGGTAATGTAGATGACGTCAACGAAGATATAAATAAGAAAATCATCGACCAATGGCAGCAAAACGTTTCAAGTTCAAAGCAATGTAATAGATACAGGACGTTTACAAATGCAATATTTAAAAGTATATGTCAGAGACCCTGAAGAGTAAGTAGTAAATGATAATGGTACGGTAAATGCAAGTATCGATATAGACCTACACGTATAATTCCATCGTAACTTCAAAATGCTACAAATACCTTCGCAAAACTCAAGGACTGCTCAAAACTAAAGGATTGCTAAGACACAACATTTCTTTTCGATTAATAAAGTCGGACATAAACCAAAAATTAAAGAGACTGCCGTAACCACCGCTTGGCAAAAGAAGACTGCGAGGGGTAATCACACCAATTAGCCAAGCAACCATTAATCGGCACTTCATTAAATCTAAGATGGGCCCGCGGAAGATTGTCCTATATTAATGATCGTTTTAAAATGACTTATTCCGATAAAACTGGCATTAATTAAAAAGCATCTAGTGAGGAAGGCATTAAAATGGCAGACATTAACGATAGCACTTTAGCCTATCGTTCAGGTCAGTCAAGATTATTGCATACATGCGTTACGTGATATTTTATTAGATAGCTCATACAATCGCACATGTATAACGTATTTGGAGAAGGCTTCATTTTGGAATGATTACAATATCAAACCTCTCCTGTGATTAGATTCCCTTGCATCCATTTTTTAAGCTGAATTTTAAACATGATTTTTTTTAAAGTTAATTCTTGTGTGTTTAATATGCGAACATTACCTTTAACTGGACAATAGTAAGTACTTTGAAAATTGGACATTTCTCCCACAACTACATGTATAAAAAATACGACAAAGATTGCTTCGATTATGCTACAAATAGAAACAATCGTTAAACATTTCAACGCTCCTACATTCATAACTACATTCAACATTCCTAAACACTAACTTTAATTACACTCGATTCAATTTACACTTATAACTTTAAGATTATAATACGAAACTAGTGTAAATCCTGCCTACCGTCGCTTCTTTTACCAGTGGAACGAAAATTCAGACATCATCTCAAGGTGAAAACAACAGTAAATACACGCGTAAACCAAATGCAAATCGCGGTTTCGTGCAGTCTGATGAACTACAATTGTACTCGTGGATTATAATGGGAAACGCATTAGATTGAAAATCGGATGCCGACAGCCACTTGCCTGACGATACACACACAAAAAAATGTTAAAATATGATGAAGCCTCAATAAGAAAGCTATTATCAAACGACATGCATTACTATATACTCTTTTATTGAAAGGATATTAATAGGAAAATATTCTTAAGACGAACCGCTATCACGTTATAATGCACTCGTATATTCATTTCACTTTTTGCGTTGTAATAATACCTTTCTTTGTGGCGTCATATTTGGATGGAACCGATGGAAATTTCTGCTTTTTTATTATATATATATATATACATATATTTCGCGAGCAATATGGCTAACTCATAGCGCTAGTGGGTAATACCATAGGAAAGTCGGTATTGGTTGGCAAATCCACTTACTTCTTCGCTCGAATCTTAATACTGTACACTGAAACGCATTTTTATTATAGCCGAGTTGCTTTTTCGTCTTTCAGAAGCAATACTATTCAAAAAACCTAAAGAGAAATAAAAATAACGCCAATTTTGTCCCCCTCTTTCTCTTTCTCTCTGCCAACAAAAAGCAAGAAAAGTATAAAAAGAGGAAAATAGCGATTGTTGAAAATATTGCCTTATTCATCGACGTATTTGGATGGAGAAATGTTTTAAAGCTTCTAGTTAACATGAAAATGCCTTTCACACGCATAAGAAACACATTGTCGGAACAAAGACTACGGAAGACTCGGGGATGGGAAAAAGTAAAATATATATAAAAAAAAATGAATGAGGGATTCGCACGGTAAAAACATTGCAATGCGAAATAAAGCTGGAAAAAAAAAACTTAAGAAAAAAAGGGAGGATTTAGGATCGAAAATGGCAAAGAAGGAAGGAAGAAAGTAGTGGATCAAATAAATACACTCACACTCAATATAGTAAAGGAAACGTCGAAAATAGCAAAACCAGAATAAAGTTATAAGGGGAATAAAAGGAGATGTAAAGTGCATTAACGTAAATAAAAGGAGATTTCGTTCAAATATGCATGAAATCCAAAAATTTTCGCCCGAACTAATAAGCGATCTATTTTGAATGAAATGCATATCGAAAAAGACGACGTTATACGGATTAGGAAACGATTGTTGGTTCAGCCAAGAATATTTGATAATGTAATTTTGAGACGCAATAATGCCAATGAAAACGCATTAATAGTCAGACAAACGCGTTTTAATGCAAAATGTTATTTTTAAATTATCTCATAAAACCTTTCGATAATCCCTATAACCGTGCATTATTAATGAACTTTATAAAACATGTAGTCCTACATTTAGCAATGCAATTACACGCGAAATGTACGAGGATAAACACTATTTTCAGTCTATTTTCAGTTCGATTAAACTAATCGATTCGATTTACAGCTATTATAGACGAGATTCTTCTTGAAAAACATTTTGTCTGGATGTCTATTTCTCTATTTCTTCACAGATAATTTAGGAGGAATTTGGATTGTCTCCAACTGCTGCATGATTAAGATGTCACATTTAACCTGCAATATTTTAGGCGTGCCATCGAGAATGAACCTAAATACCTTAAAGATCAACTGTTTCTGAACTGGTTAACAATATCAAGAATACATGTATCGTCACATTTCGCGAAATGTAACCATAAAATGTCAATGTTATATAACCATTTAACAGTAATTCAATGAATATAACGATACCGTAGTAACTAATAATGAATAAATCTGAGGCCATATTCTATGCTATAATTTTATGAAATTGTACTCGTTAAAATACTGTCCACCGCAAGAAATGCACTCAAGAAATTAAGGAAATCATATCCTATATTTTTAATTCTTGATTAACATATCCCCAATATGTCGCTTTCGCATATTTTCATTTATCATGAAGTGAAATTTCTCGCAATTAAAATATTTAGAATAAATAAACAACAGAGCCTTGAAATGGCATTCTCTGTCAAAAACAAAATCTCATTACATCAATTTATTCTTAAATTATTCACAATGAAAACAAATTTGGCAGAATTTATGCATGAAGGAATACAAGTAAGAGTTTATTGCTCTTTAAGGATCAAGATGCTATTGTTAGATTCGCAAAATTCAATCAATTAATCAACAGCAGTTGTTGGATTCAATGACCTTTTTTGAAATAACGTTATTATTTTGATTTAATTTTCCAGTAATTCGAAATAATAATTTCGGCAATAAATCCCTGAAAACCCGGATTTATAAATTAGACAAGTCACTCTATTAATATACCAGCATTGAATTTAATGTATTAGCTAATTCAAATAGGACCACATGCATTACTTGATAATTTGCGACCGGAATGTAGTGATTAATTAAAGTGTAAACGTTTGTTTGCAGTTTACAAAAAACATCAATTTTAATTTCCTCGCGAATAAATATATTATTCTATGAGAAATATCATAACTTTTAAATTAATTTATGATGAAAAAACATCAAAAACTTTACGAGAAAGACATTTTTCCACTTGAATGCATTTCATTTTCGCTTATCATCATACAAAGAAATGAATTATAAAAATGCATTTAAAAAACGCGTAATTAAAAGTATCTTGTACTGTAATTACTGACCATTTCTAGCTACTAGGGTAAAATGCACAAATTGACTAACCAAAGTAAGGTAGGGGATCTCACTCTTTGATTTATATTTAAGTATCATATGAACGAAATTAACGTATCAAGGTCAACATTACTTGCAAAATTTAAGTGGCAATTTTATTCTCTATTAATGTAAAATTTTAAAATAAAGCAAAAATGAGGCATATTATTTTCACATTCATTCCAGGCGCTCGTTATATTGATACAATCGCTTGAAAATAAAACATCCCTGTGACATTTTAAGAAGATAGTGACACGTACAGTTTGTTTTTCCAAATACATTTTACTTAATTATTCCGGGTTCCCATAGTCTACAAATATTTCAATAAAATTTACTGTCAGAAAGTGATATATTTCCAGGTCTTCTTAGTTTCTTCGGGATTGTTTCACTACCTCACTTTAGAAACAAAATATAAGTTATATTGAAACATTTTGTAAAATACAATTACGGAGCGTACAAAGCAACAATGGCTTGGGTATAAAACAATTAAATTACGGCAAGTATATCAACTGCTTGTTTTTATACACATAAACATATACGGCAACACGTCAATATCACGTTTCCCATCATTGCGAGTCTATTACGTGATGATAAATCCTTAGAGAACATACATCAGAATTAGTCAATCAAACCCCAACGGCAGAAGCCTTCAGCGCAAATCAAATTGTAGTAACATTTGGCAAAACAATAGTCCATTTACTATCCTATCTTGCTTGGCTACAGTAACACGCTGAACTGTATGGTTTGTTTGAAGAAATTGCGACGTACACGTTACGTGTATCTATATACGCTAGAAACTCCTCGCTAATTGTTTAATTTACAATTAACCGTAATTTTAGTTTGTTTAAATGACAGAGATGGCGGAAAACGCAAACGAAACGTCATTAGTGCCCAGAAGTCAATAGCATTAGGAAGAAGGGAGACCTTTATGCAAATACAATCTGAGATGGATGGGATTAAAGGATTACCGTCACTTTCAATTGGCCAACTTCAACGAGTGAATCCGAAATACATTTAGACAGCCGAAAAGCGCAAACTCATGCCTAAAACCGTTTGATATTTCCGTTCAGGTCATCCGTAATTTCCCAGAAAAAAAAAGCAATTACAAAACTGAAGCAAACGTCGGTCTGCAAAACCAAAGTGTCAACGTGCATCTTCGATGGACATTCGTTAAGTGGCCGTAATTGCAACGACCATCCGATTAAACGATGGGCCGAAACTTGACCAATGCCAATTTGGAAAATGACCTGCGTAGATCTTACCCAGGATCGTCATTTGGTGCGTGCGTAAAAAAAAAGAGTGTACTTAAAGCGCGCAATACGCACACTCCTAAATTGAGCAATATCGTTCAAACTCATTACACATTTCCTGATTGGAAACCTTTGAGAGGACATTCAAATAATCCTCCGGGCATCCGTGCTCCCAATTTTATTGATTTAGCCCCGCAGATAGCGAGTAATAAGATCAAAACCCAATTTCTGGCCTGTTAAAATTGGTCGTGCTAAATTCACCGGAATTCCACTTGACGTACAGTGGGACCGCTAATGTCGAGGGTCTTTCCTGTTTATTCAACAACGTGTTGGTGCAAAACTAAAATGGCGTCCTTTTCAAACAAACAGCTTTAAAGTTCGAGGATGAATAGATAAAATCCGTGTTTTCAATAATGGAATACTAAACAAGTTAAAACATATTAAACAATGTTAATAGCATGAATGTTGCACATGCAATATGAAATCATGAAAGACAGTTTTTCACATTTCGATTTGATAGTAAATTTAATTTCATCAGGGTGTCTGTCTATATGGATGGTTTTATTTCGTATGATGAAATGTAATCTTAATTAAAACAAGCTTGAATGATTGATATCAAAGTGTGTAATACAATTACAGTAGTAGATATATTACATTTAAAAATAAATAAATCATGTTCTATTTCATCGTGTAATTTGTTTTATTCTATTTCTATTGCTTAGTTTATTTGCAGTTATTACATAAAAACTATAATCACTCATGTTTGTCATATAACAACGTTAACAATGCCGTTTAATGTTGTAAACAACGAAAAAATTGAGGGTATTAATTTCACTCTTACTGCTACATGGCATACTTTGGGTTGACGGTAGAGTACTGAGTTAAATTTAATATATATTTTGACATAATTTGTGTTTGTGTCGATATAAATATGACATGTTTGCAAACAGAACAGTAGTGCTTGACATTTTGGTTAACGTTAAAGAGAACTGTTGTATCCACTGCTCCTAAACTTAACTATTAGCTCACTTATTTTTTAACTTTGCTGTTAAAAAATTGTTTGTAAAATACATTTCTCTGAAACTAGATGTAAATTGATAAAGATAATGTATTTATTCTTCTTTTGCAACGATAAATTATTAACAATAACCTCACCCTGATATTGTGAGGCCAGTCACATATATATACATGTACATTTATATATATACTCATCTAAAAGAAATGAAATTTTCTATGCGAACGTGGATTGTTTCGATTGCTAATATTCAGCTACATACACGTAGCGCCCAGCAAAATTCATATTAATATTGCGAAGTAGAGAGCTAAAATTCCGCCATAAAATAAATATAAAAGGTTGGCCAAATGCCTCTGACCACTACCAATAAGCGTCGTATTAGCGTCACTCGAATACGGACGATGAGTAAGGCTGAACAGGATTTGAAACGACGGCGGCTGTTTATATTTATTAATATAATTGCTGTCAAAATTAATGCTGGTAAAAGATCGCTGGACATTCCGTTGATGCAACTAGAAGAACGTTCGACTCGGACACTGCCAAAATGACCAACCATTTCAGGATCGTGATAAGTAATGGAGGCGCATCGAAGAAGCTTTGTTATATTTTTTTTTTCACTGAAATATACTCCACATATTAGATTTACGAATAGGTCGTTTTAAACGCATACTGAAAAACCGACAAATTGCCATCAATGGAATCTCCAATGGCCAAACATTTCAGCCGTTGTATGTATTATGGCCGTGTTTCATTTACGCCCTATAACGGTTAATTATACGACTGATTAATAAATAAATAATAATTTGAAGGAATGTTAAGACTTAAAAGTTGGACGTTAGTTGTATTACGGGATTGGATGTTTGAATGTGGTTTGTATGTGAAAACAGGATGTTTCGTTATACAACACTAGTCTTTTCCTTTACATCCGACATCGCAGGAGCTTGTGTTGGCATTATACAGGATAAGGTTTTACACGCATTTTTTTTTTTAAAAATAGACTTGATGAATTAAAGGCACGACATTGTTGGGTCGCTTACAGACGTTGAATGTCTTCAGCGTCAGTTGAGGAGGCGAGCAATCCATGGGCGGTGAACTCGAGCATGAAGCCATTTAATAATTCATACACGATTTTTTTTAAAGTTCTCCAATCTATATGCCGAGCGAGATATTTGGCACGTTGAGCTGTTGCCGCAATTTCTAATGCTTATGGCCGTGATGGATAATATCCAATAATTGAATTCCGCAAAAGCGTGCGCTCAACGAATTGGAATAAAGCCTTTATTCTTGCGGTCCTTACGTCATAAAAGAGAGCAGCATCGCAATTCCATGGAGCGGCAATCGGTGAAAAAAAAAATATGTATATATAAAAATGGTGGCATCTCTGGAGCAGACGAGGATATATCCATACATGGCACACAGTGCAGGGATGGAGATATGGCACAAGGAGAGAGAGCGAGTGCGTCCCATACACCGTGGTTGGGTGGCACGCAGTCTCTTTTCTAGGGTGATATATTGCCAGAACTGTCGAAAACACGATCGGATTGCCATTTAGGATTCTTGGCTTCTAATTTAGGCAAGTCAATGTAAGGAGAAATGGGATTCAAGATTGAAATTCCTGACGGCCATGGAATATGTGCGAGCCCGAAGAGGTAGACGTGCGAAGGGAGACAGAGGATCCAAAGGAAGGCAGGCCAAGAAGAAGAAGAAGAAAAAAAATCATTTGAGATTTAGCGAAAAAAGGAAGTTAGGTCAGGAGTTGAGACGATCACATTCGTTGCAACGGAGATAATTACATAAAACGGATATCGATCAAGCTGCCTACATGCATCGACTGATCGTGCCAAAAAGAGTGCGGTCTTTAAAGCCTGCTGCTGATGCCGATGCCTGATGCCTGATGCCGATGCCGAAGACGAAAATAAAAGGAAATCGACCAGAAGGAAGGTTACATCCTTTTAAATAAGCATTACCAATTCGGAGGATGCGGCACCGAGGATTTCCGCTCCCCACCGAATAGTCGTCGGTGGAGAACATATTTTCGCAAAAATTGAATAAGCTGCAAGCAGGATATTCTAATTTTGTTTTCCGCCAATTTTGCGAGAGAAAAAAAAAACATACACATCCAGTTATAAGTGATGTTGGAAAAGAGCGAACGTTTATCAGCCAGCCAACTAACGACTGAAATGGGAATAAAAATACGTGAAGACGAATTGGCGCATCCTTAATATTTTAAAACTAACTATTACAGTATGTACGATGAATCATTAACGTTTAAAATACGCAGATAGACACGCGGGTGCTCGATTATCCGAGGTAGTCGGGATCAAAACCATTTACGGACAATCGAAATTATAGTTAAATTGTACAATGTACGAGCGGTATACATCAATGCACACATTACATATTGTAAATGCGAAACATAAAAAAAATCAAATAAAAACCTTGTCAACGGATAACTTTTAATCAGTTTTAATCAGATTTTATTGTCTCCAACCGGTCCAGTTACAGCGTGACGCTCTTTAATCTGACATAAGGTTAATCTAGGTTGATCCGAATATCAGATAACCGAGTTTTCACTGTGTGTGTGTGTGTGCGCATACGACGGTATATTTAATATACCGGGACATTTAATAGAACGCATAATTTAAGAAAATCGTGAAATCGAATTACGGAGTTAGTACAAAAAAAACTGAATTTAATTACTTTATATGCCTTTAAGGACTTGCAGTAAATCCACCGCATTAAAAATATATCATCAATAAAAATGTATCATTCGTCTAGAACATAACGATTAATCTTACCATGAAAGTGTTTATAGAAGTCATTTTTTTAATCTACTAATTCATGATTTGAATTTAAATTCAACGCAACAATTAAACGAATTAATTCAATGGAATGTATCGTTATTAAATAATTAGTGAAACATTTCATAACTCGAACGTTCACTGCGTAAATATTTATTATAGTGTTACACGTAACCGTACATACATAATTATTCTGGAATCTCTAAAAATGTTTG
The DNA here is from genome assembly GCA_034700785.1 of Rossiulus vilnensis. Taxonomy (NCBI): domain Eukaryota; kingdom Metazoa; phylum Arthropoda; class Diplopoda; order Julida; family Julidae; genus Rossiulus; species Rossiulus vilnensis. Next base: position 8,335 of record JAQIXS010000162.1, on the reverse strand, counting down.
TTTTGAAAAGTTAGCTTTTAAACTACTTTTTAAACCAAGTCATTTCAAAGGTCTCGCTATTTTCTTTTTATTAAAACCTACAATGAATGACGTCTTATGAGATCGATTTTTGAGAGTAAATCTGCTTCCAGTTCTGCTGGACAAAACTGAGAGTAAATACTAAGTTGAACTGAAATATATATAAGCGTGGAATTTTCATGTTTCAGTTTCCTTATCATCGCCGAACAGAGCTTTTCCCATGAGTTGAAGATTAAGTAAGTGCTTTTGGTAAGGCACAAATATGTGAAATCTATACCGGCATAATAGAAAGAAAAATAGCGTAATCGGTTCAGCTTGTGAAATATGATGTTTTGTGACTGTGAAAAAGGCAATTTTTCACATATGATATATATTTCTCATACTTTCCTATTAAAGCATTGCATTTTTTTCCTTTTTCTAGAAATGCCTGTCATACTCCGTCACAACGACGAAAGCTGGGCAAACATTGATATATTTATTTCAATGAGTTCCATAAATATCGGCAATTGCGAATGGATGAGTGTCGTTGGAAAAATTACAACAACAAAAAATACATCGTAATAGTCAGTCTACTGCAAACACAATCTAGGATATTGTCACAGTTCAACAAAGTTAAGGAAATTATTAAACTTCTAGACTTTTAATTTCTCTTTTAGTAGGCCTACTTTTGCCTTTATTATTTATAAAAAAACATTTAGAATATACTTTCTAGGACATAATATTGACATTGGCATCCATATTTCTATAAAAGAAGCAAAATTGTTATAACTGCACTGCCAAAATAATTCACAGACAAAGTACTATAAAGAATACATGCAATATTCAGTATATTATGTTATACTAAAGATGAGTTCTCACTTTCCTAACAGCTACTTTTCGATTAATAACTTTTCATTTAAAAATGAGTAATATAAAATTGTTATTACAGTGAAAATCCAAGTTTAAACCTATTTTCAAAATCTGCATTGACGGTGAATACGTTCATAGATTTCGCCCCCCTGTACTCTGCTAATATTTCAACATTAAGCTGACACCGTTACCTATTGCAGTTATTGCTTTCGTTAATGAAAAGTGATTGCGTTTTTAATAAATAATTTTTTTTTTAAAGCGAAATTTATCCATTTATTTTTCGAAGTGATAACTTACGATATTTATAAACTATGGAATACAAGTACACGCACGTACTGTATATATATTTTATCACAAGTGCATCCATTTTATTACGCATTTTCAACCAGTTTCATCACTTTTGATTCAGCGAGTTATTCTCAGGTTTAAAATTCCTAAAATAAAAACAATTTCTGTATTATTTCTGTAAACGGATTATTTTTAAATCAATTCGAATTTTAACGAGGTAATTACAATAAATGAACGAAGCATCGCTACTTTAATAGCGAATCTAAGATTGTTAAGTAAAAAGGATATATATAAAGCCAAAATCGTTTGAGTGGGAAAACAAGGACACGAATTAAAAGATGCAGTGATTTTTCTCCATTATCGCTATCACGTTGTAATATCTACGGTTATATGACATCGGCGTTGTTTACACGCACGGCCCATTATTGCATCCCATAAAGTTAAATTTTAATAAGGGATTCGCCCTGTAGAAATCCAGCACTATAGTTATAAGAGCGAACGTAAAACGAGGACGAAGAGAGAGAGAGAGAGTGTGTGTTACACGTACATGTATGTATACGTGTACTTGTGTACTTGTGTCTAAGAAATGCGATGGCCCACAAGAGATGCATAACAACAATGAAAGGAAATCTTCGCTGAAATATTAATTAAAACCCTTTCGTTTCGTATTACAGAGTTTGGTATCCTATGGACAAATGAAAATTGAGCATTAACGAGTGATAAAGCATATGCTAAAAGTAAGCTCGTTTTCGTGTTTACTGCTTTTCGCTGCTTTTGAATTAATGTAAGGATGGATACCAAGGGATCAGATAAATAAAACAGAAAAAAATGACCAAAAGGATATCAAAACACTATTTCAGAAAAAAAAAACCTTTTTGCTTTTAAAAACATATACCGTGTTTAACCGACACTTTTTCGTACGTAAGACACGTAAAAAATGCAATATTGTTATTGTGAGGAATCGAAAAAAGGCAAATAACTTCTACTTCTGAATATTTTTGCTGGGTTTTTGAAAAAAATTATGTAAAAAGACAGCATTTTAATGCGAAGTTAAAAAATGTATTGCATTAGACAGAGGCAAGCTCAAATCAGCATTACACACCTCATAGTGATGTAGTAGAATGTTGATTTACTCAATATGTTAGCCATAAATGTTATAAACGCAAGTGCGATTTAAAGGAATATTCAAGTAATATTTTTGTCTCCAAACTTTTAACCTTAATACCAGGAGAGCGACTTAAATTCGGGGTAAAACTTACGTTTTGTGCATGGGGGAACTCGGATATCACACAGTGAGTGAGGAAATAGAAAATAAACCGACATTTTAGGAATGTGCACACTGTGAGAGCCAAATTTTCTCGTTATTACAGAAGGAAATATTGCATTGAAATTGACGAAAACCAAATTTACAAAAGTCACCCGCTCTGTCACAGCCGAGATCTCGCTATAACCGAGTTTCACAGTACGCCAACTCACACAAAAAAGAGTTCGTTTACGATCTAATACGCATTATATGGGATAAATTTGAAAAAATTTGTTTCATGTTATGCATACTTATCTCTTTAAATGGCAATGATAGCACAGAATCAACGAGACATTTCTGAATGCGCTGTTTACATATAGAGCACATACATGTATAAATAATACACAAATAGAATTCGTCACACATGTGGACATTCCGAAATCATACCGGTATATACCAAATTCAAGAATATACACTACTGAATTTTGGTAACGTTTCACGTTTCATTTTTGGAAAGCATACTTTAAATATATTTCTCTGAAGAAGAAAAAAACAAAACCCGATAGCTTCATTTTACTTATTTACGTTAACCACTAGCTGGTATACATCGCATACCGAAACACATCTCCAAGGATATCACCATCGGAATGTTCGGTACGCAATATAAGATATATTTGTATGACGAGAACTATGCGCTTTAATTTCTATACATAGCTTTTATTCGTTGGCATAGTTTGCCCCTTGCGCGTTGCGCGTACGCAGTCGTTTATTGATTTCTGTTTGCTAAAAGTTTTCTATACAAAATAGGAGCATATTAAGAGTGGCTTTGCTATTGGCATTGTTTGGTTGTGGAAAGCCAATATGACCGAGTCAGGATTGACAAAGAAACCTATCAGAGTTATCGAGAGGGAATCTGGTCGTACATACGAGATTATGTCCCACGACGAAATAGCATCTATACAAGTAAGGAGAGCGGAGGAAAAAATAAAGTTTTAAATTAAAAATGTAAAAGAAACTTTTATGCCTAAATTGTGCTCGCAATGGCAAATTGCTTCCAGCAACAACATAACATGGTCAGAAGGCCTTCGTTCGTGTATTTATTCGAGTGGCACCGAAAATCTACAGAAGAGTTATAGGCAAATTATATTACACAAAAGGTTTTTTTCGACGATGCATACATGAGTTTAGAAGTCCGAAAATCTTTTTTTTTCAAAGCAGAGATTTCAGTGATTCTTATTTCAAAAAATTCGATATAAGCAAAACTTTTTAAATTTAACGGACATTGATTTTTTGCTCTTGGACAATTTTCCAAGTTCTTCGTACTGAACAACTTAAAACTTTTCGACCTCGAGTTCACGCTTTATTTTCTCCAAACGATGACCAAGAAATAAAACAAAATACGAGCAAAATTTTCATTTTATATCCTGGATTTAAAAAAAATCCTCGTGGAATTTTATATTTCTGGAGCCTGACCTCCTTTTTGCAGTTTTCAAACTGAACATTAGCGCGGACTTGATGGTTGGAGATTTTTCGTCATTGATTAATAACGTTTTTTAGTTAATTTAATTAAGCCTTATTTTTCCAAAAGCGGGCATATTTCAAACAATGTGTTGCATTTCAATTTTGAAGAAGCTGCCGATTTTTGTTGTTGTGATTTTCAGATAATCTTTCACAAGATACGAATTCAAACCAGAATAGCAATATGGTTTACACGCATTCTTAAATGTTAAACAACCCGATAAAATATCAAAATAAAAAGCAGACCCAAGTGTCCGTCAAAGCTGGTTCCAACGTGTAATGCATATTGGTTTTATTTGTGGGAAATTGAATATACCGCCAAATGTTGAAAAGATCTGTAGGTTATTGCGTAATGCACGTAAATGCTTTTACGAACTCAAATTTAATCTTCATATTTTTTTTTCTGAATGTCGCGTTGCAACTGAACTAAACCTGCAAATGTATTTCATCGCCAATAAACTGCTATCGCTGCTTTTGTAACACAATAGAATATGGCGAATGAAACATGCAGGTTCTCATTTCATACTTTAATCGTAACATGTTTGAAATCACCGCATAAATCAACAAAAGTGAAACCATTAATTCTTACATGATGGAGCGCAGACCTTGTCTGCACTTGGGGATCCTTATTTAAACACAAAAAGACTTGTTTAGTTTCACGTCAAACCACGAAGAGTTACAGAATAACAGAAATTGCACCAAGAACTTAGAAATAAAATCAGATGATTCGTTTTTCATTTTTTTTTCATCTCGGAAATCTCTTCATGTTTTGCGTCGCATTTTCGGTAATGAAGGTTTTCTGTGCGGCTCCACTCTTCTCGACGGGCTTCATTAATGCGAATACGAGGCCATTAAATTTTGTTTTACCAATTCATCAATGGCTATAATAGCGAAGACCTACGGGCTGACTTACAAAATGTAAATAACGAATGCAATATTGGGAAATTTTTTAAATGAGGTTTAATACGGCCCGAAGCAGACCGAAGATTTATCGAGCATTAGATCTCGTTATCATAATGAAGGCTCAGCCATCGCGACGAACGACGACGATCAATTTGCGTGCCAATGTAACTGAGTCTGTAGTCAACGTTATGAGAGAGAGAGAGAGAGAGAAAGAGTATGACGAAATTTAAGATAAGCATTTCAGAGAAATTTCAGATCCGTCCTCCATCTTAAATTTTTGCCCCATTCGGCGAAACTGCCATGGATCGCTTTCAAAGGTTTGGGGGATAAACAGAAATTGGATTCCGTCTTACAAAAAATGAGGGGAAAAAATGGTTTAAATCTTATTGAGATAAGTAGACGCGCGTCCTAAGAGAATTCCCTTACAGGATGCTGCATTGATTCCTTAAAAAGGCAAAAAATACAGTGGCGGATAATATAGTGGCCATGATCAGAGATTCCAAGATATTACGGATGGACCAATTATGACCTTTGCCCACGCACTGATGCGTTAATGGTCACTGTGCAGCCGAGATATGCGGATTTCCAAAGTGAAACAACGCAAAAAATTACCATTTTCAGAAATTTGGTAAACTTCGTAGCATCGTATCCATGAATGAAATAACATCGACAACCTAGCAGACGGATTGGTTATAACCGCATTATTACTTAACGAAATGCAGGAAGAGGTTTTTTTTTTAGAAAACGCAACAATGGATAATGGATTTTAATTGCTCTTTTCGTTTTTATTTTTAATTTTAGTAATTTAATGTTGAGAACCTTTACTCGCCGGACAAGATCACCAAATACTAGATTTTTAATGGATCAGACAGATTTACTCGATAGATGTTAGTAAATATTTTGAATGATACAATATTTTTTTTAAAAAAAAAGTAACGAAACGCAGATTATGCAGTCACTGCGCTCTTGCACATTCAGTTTGGAAGCGGACGAATTTAAGTTTTTAAGTTTATGCAAATGACGTCATTTGTTGTTTTTATTCTCCTGGAGTCCATTCACCCCTCGCACCCTTTAAATTATCTCGCACAATCCTTTCGTGGGCCACGGCTTTTGTTTCGATTGTCAGATTTCATCGCTTCCCAACACAAACCATTTTCATCATTCTGGTAAACAGGCCTGTGTGCTGACAATGGGGTGCAAAAGAGCTCTACATCATACGAAGCAAACAAATTTAACACTTTTTTTTATTGTTGATAGGCTATTTCAAGACAAATCGTTCATTTTTTTTTTGTAGCAATAAATAACCTCGCAATCGCTTACGAGAAAGATTTAGTGGAAAACTTGCAAATTATATTTGCTAATGTATAAGTGAGTACGGTTATAGCTTTAGTCAATGAAACACGTTACAATGTTCATGGTTTCTACCTATCATTCTCTCGTTAGATACGTCAAAAACAATCTGGAAAACACTCGATTGTTTAGTCAAGCGTTTTTAAAAAAAACACCGACATCATGTACAATGCACTTAAAGTATAATGTTACGTGTAGTGATATGTAAATATTCAGACAAAACAAGTCAATCGTATTTACTTTAACGTATGTTTTAGAAACCTTTAAATTCAGTAAAACATGCTTGTCATCTAATTTTTAATGTTTACGGTGTTTTACTGCATTTATTTTCATTTGCATGTTGTAACAGCATTTCTGTTATCTGCTAGACAGAAAAAAATTGCTTGAAGGACAGTAGCGCAACTACAGGAATAGCGTATATTGAAATTTATTTTATATAGACTAAATGTCCTCCTTAGTCAATGATGAACGAAAATGCTTTGTTATTTGTTTAGGATAACAAATACCCAGAAGCACACAAATAAAACAAATCTGAGACTTAAGTCCCTCTAAACAAAAATAATACCGATACCAATAAAAGCGTGGTTGCGTAGTGATATATCTTAAGAAACTCGAGGGATTAAAGCATTCGAATAATCGATAAGTGCAAATAAATATCGAGAATAACACCCAAAACAGTCGGTATAACAAGCAATTATATAAGTAACTGGGTTTTTTGTTGTTGCATTAACTCTTTGCAAACAGAAATATAGCTGTGTCAATAACACATACGATTACAGAAATATAAATAATTGCCTTCCCCCTCCCTACAAAACCAAAAACAACAACAACAAGGCATTTAATAACAACTCCTTACTCGCTTTGATATCGATTCGCAAGAAATTATTTTAAACCTGTTCAGGAAATTAAATTGCCTTAACTTTAAGTTAGCCTTACAGGAAATTTGAGGAAACTTATAATTTTAATTCTTAATGCAAGAACATTACTTGATTTTTTTTAAATTAACAAACATGCACCTGTACCTAATAAAAATATACAAATCATTTTATCTGCTAGGATAATTAAAATTAATACTTTCTTTAAATAAAAAAAGAAAATATTTTCTTGAACTTTTAATGGTTTAGAAATAAAGTATAAGCACTCAGAAATTAAAGAAATCCTGGGTCTTATATGAACTTTAGCATTTGAATCCTAAATTAAAATTCAAAATCTCCTGAAAAATAACATTAAATCCAGGATATGAAGCGAAAGTGACGACCAGAAAGGATCTCTTAGGGCCGGTTGCACCAACAAAAGGCAAGCAAAATTAAAGATAAACCGCTAGTTAATTGATGAAACGTATTGTACAACAGCAGCTTAACCATGGGTTAACCCTGTCTAGCTGGGTTAACCTGAGGTTTGTAATATAATGACATTGTAAAAGCATTCCTAGCTACGCCAGGCTATCTCCATGTTTACTATACCTCGGGTTAAAACTCCCTTTAGTAAAATGGTGCTACAAAAACCAATTAACCCTTAGGTCAACTTGAGGGTATAAGTAACCCAAGGTTATCCAACCTATCATTTAACCTACAATGGTGCAACCGTCCCCTTAAGGAGGCAACAGGCGCGCGTTAATTTTAATACTCCGCATAGATGGCGCCACCAAAGGCTGTGAAGATATGTTGAAACGATTGTCAGGAGTGAAACACGCATCTCGCTCTACTCGCAATTTAACGAGTGAACGAGTAATTAAGACTCGGTCGGTATTTCTTCAGCTTATTGGCTTTTCATCGTGATTTTTCCGCATTATAAACAGACATAATCATTTGAGTCTCGAAGTTCACGGGTGAAGCGAAGAATGGTTTTTTTTACGTATATATGTATACATTTTCTTTTCTTTTCTCCATGCACCTTGAACGGCATTGTTTTATCAGAATTATTTGTGTTCTCAGAAGTGTTCTGTGTGGCTGCTCGCTCCGATTCTTGCAAATTACTCTATCAGCAATCCCCAGACCAAACGCTCGCAATTAATCAATAGCAGTTAATTTCAATTTGGCAATTAGTTTACACTTTGCTACACAGATACGCGGCCTCGGGTATTAAAGGGTCTCAGCGACTCGAAGGCCGAGGATTTTCACCAGAAATAACATATACATGTACATGTAGGGTTTGGGCTTGGGTTGG
>JAQIXS010000161.1:0-61053 GCA_034700785.1 Rossiulus vilnensis | reverse complement strand
TTAAGTATGCAAGTAGTTCACATTTTTTTTTTCATTTTTAGGAAAAAGCTGAGATTTAAAATTTGATCACGTTTTTCTTTCTATCGAATCAATTTGCGCTAAAAATGAAATTTTTATGCGAGCCTATCGCAGGCATTCGCATTTTACAAGCATGGAATTAGAATGAGTTTTATTTATATTTTCATGAGAGTTACTGCAAGAAAGAACGCAATTTTCCTCAATTTGCAACTGTATCACCGCTTGAAATCTTCCATTTGTGAACCATAATCTCAGCTTAAAAACGCGCACGGGCTGCCTCGAAGTTTGTCGGTGCAATAAAGCTTGTAAACGTGTGCAAAACATGATAAAATACTGGTGGAAATAATCCTCACGCAGTTTCAAACATGCACCGCGGACCGAAATCCACTTTTCAATTTTAGTTTCAATTCCTTCACACCGACGTTGTATTAAAAATGCATATAAGTTCGCTCTAAAAGTACCGTAGCACAGCAACGTCTCACCAAGGAATTGTGTAAGAAAGAAGTCTGATGCCATGCAATCTCGTTTTAATACTTCTATATGTACGTCGAACAGTTGAAGGCCGCCTGATAAATTTAATTCGCGTGCAATTTCACGAATTAATTAATGAAAAATCATTTTCTGCCGTGATATTTCGACTAGCCAACATACATGCATAAAATGGCAATTCGATACCATCTGGTTGGAATCTTCTTTACAAACTCTGACTCCGGGTATGAAATAGTAATTTACAACTTTTGAACTTTCACGTTTTCAATCTGGCCTCTACCCTGCACAAGCCAAGCACATGTGTACTCTGACAATGCTGAATTACTAGCATTTTTTAAGTGTAATGATAATCTTAGATAATTTTTTACAGAATCTGTCCGTGCGAAGCAGTATTGAAGTTAAATAAATTGACCAAATTATAAAGAAAACCATCCGTTTAGTTTTCTTCTTCATTTTTCAGAATCGAAACGCACATGTTTGATACCTATACTTATTAACCTTAAAAAAACCGGCAATTTGTAAGTAGTTATGATCTTTGGATGCAATGACAATGGACAAACGGTCAATTCTAAGACATCATTGGTTTCATGCTTTACGCCTTCGAAAGCTTGGCACATTTGGGGCACAAATACCAAGAATGCCGAAGAAGAGAAATGTACTTTTCTTATCTCTTTTAAAAAATATTCAAATTCAGTTAAGCAAGGGAATGCGGTGGGCGAAATTGTTTTAATAGCCTTTACCGCAAATTGAGATTTTCAGAAATTTTTGCTGCCTTCGGTCACACAGGCCCTTGACGGTGTCCTCCTTTACTTTGGTATGTTTACCCAGTTCCCCCTGTCTGCACGACCGTGTCCTGATTTGAACTATTAGTCATCAGTTTATCACTGATATTAACATATATAGGGAATTGAAACAGATTTTAGTATTTCACAATTTCACAGTATTTCACGTTGGACAAAGAAAGGATAGCGAAATCGTGACGCATATTACTGATATTTGGAATAAATATTATTTAGACAAATTTACATTACTTTTATTTTTGCTTAGGGCTCCCTTTCTCTCCAAGCCTTAAGCAAATGCTTATAATGATTGTCTTGCTGAATTCAGCTGTATATGTTTACTTCCATCTATAGAAGTTGACATAAATGACCATAGCCTACTTGGCCATATGTGGGACATTATATGGTTTGCATCATAAGTTGCATGGCCATATATTCATTTGCTTAGCCTACGGCAAGACAGTCAGTTTGTGAGGCACGACTGAAAGGGTTTGTTGATTTCATTCAGTATTTCATTGCATGTCTTTGAGCTTTTGGAGACCGCGGATTAGTAAGCCTTCATTTATTCATTTTTTTAATTCTTCAGGGCAACTAAGTTATTAATCTCTGAAGTAATAAACCCAACATTGTCAATCTATCTTTCCCGGCTAAATTCGCCGCTTCATCTTTGACCTGAAATTTTCTTGAGCTCGGATCTTTCGCGATATCGGCATAATCAAATTAAAATACCGATAACTCAACTTCGGATGCAAATGGTGAGCACGGAAGAGTGATCGTTCACTCCTACCCTTCCCCCTTGTACTAGCTTAAGAATACGTCAAAACGTGTAATGCTTTCAAACTGAAATTCACGTTAATTACTTTTGATTGACTCAAACTTGGGTTTTGGGAGTTAGTCAGTGAAAATCGATAAGTTGTGGTACGTCAGTAACTTGGTTAAAGTGGATTCAATAAAGCTGCTCTAAAGCTGTACATCCTTAAATAAGAGCGCCATATAGCTTCTCCACGTAGGGGATTTTTGAACCTCGACTGAGACATCTGAGAAAACTAAATCGGAGATAACGGCGAAACATTCCGGGTAATAACTTGTATTTTTATTTGTGGATGGAATCGAAAGTCAAAAAGCTGCGGAGGGAAAATCAAATGAAAACTAAACCTGTTTTTTTCCTCCTGATTCAAAACGTTTGAATGGTTCTCGCTCGTGAGATAAATCATAGAAAATGCACACTTATCTAATATGTCTTGATGCCTTCCATTTACAAAGAATTCAGTACACAAGTAAATAATGTTTGTTTGTTTGCTTTATTTTTCTTTCCCATAAAGATACGCATTTTCAAATAAACTGATGCATCTATACTATAAATAGTGTAAAATGTCTTTCACCAGACTGCCTTCTACAAGCCAGATGTATCTTTAGTTGATCAATGATAAGGTTTCCCGGGTGGAAAAAGTAAATATTGGCCATTTATGGACGTAAGAGCGCATGTGTAGAAGATGGCTTATTTCATATAATGTCAGACCAGAAATTGGCGACCTAATGGACATTCAATTCATATCCATACATGCCCAAATGCTGTTTATGTAAGTCCATAAAATCAAGAAGTGTTTTCACATTTTCTTGCATTTACAAATAAGTCAATATATGTCAATACCTGAAACATCTTCAAGATATATATTTTTAAGTTAAAATTGTATCTATATTGGCATGCATTTCGTTTGCATGAGAAAAGTCAAAAGCAATGAGATTGTCTGAAGTAGAATATCAAATGTAATAGTATAATTAAATTGGTACTGTACATGTATAATGTTAGAACAATTAGTTATGAAGAAAATTTTAATTGATAGCTAAAACTTCAACAGGTCAGACTTAAAATTTGAAAAGTTTACATTATATATGTATTGCAGTTGAATTTTCCCCTTATTTATCTATCCCTATCTAATTTATTACAAGGCACTTAACACCACTTTTTCTATATGATGTCAATATTTGGCCACACATAGTTCATACATGGTCAGTTATACCACATAATGAATATGTCACTTTTCCACTCTGTCTTCTTTCGTGAGCATCATTTTTACAAAAACCAATCACTTTTCGTTATTTAACTTAATCTGCGATGAATCACTGGCCTAATATTGTCTTTATCTCTTTGCAATTTAAAAATTTAAAAGGACCGTCCACCCTGATTTGATTATACAGTGCAGAACCATCCACAAAAATTATTTTTGCATTCATGAAATAAACTAGTTGAATCTCATACATCCTTTTCCATGGGGTGTTGAAGGTTTATTATTCTTGACATGCGCACAACACATCCTGGCAATAATTCCCGCTAAACTCCACCCAAAACGCAGATATGAACGGATCGAGCAACCTGTAGTTACCTTCCAAGTAACTTGTAGTTTGAGGTGGGCAAATTTACTGGGATTCACGCTTAGAGAAGACTTGCTCAGCTTTTGTTTTCGTCAAAATTTGGTTTCAGCTAATGATGAGCAAAAAATAAGGGCTGCTAGCGAGCATATTGAATTTAATTTCCTGTCATGCTCCGGAAGATTGATTTTTTGGCGAAAGAACAAGACCTGCGACGGATTCGAGGTGCTTCTTCAAATTAAATTTTGATTCAAACGACTTTTTGTGAGTTGCCTGCGTGTGCCTATACTATATTTCCACCTCGCAATGTTTATTGATTTTCGTGAGATACATTCTAAGAAAACAATGTATCTCGCACTTGCATTGGGAGCCTCAGACTTGAAAATATGAACGAAATGTGGCAACAGAAATCCTCTCGCAGTTTTGAGTGCGGGAAGATGTGCCGAGGAAATGAGATTTTTTGTTATCTTTTACGAAGTTGACTCGAGCATGAAAAACGGTCGCGCTTGTTTCGTTTCACCTGCACTTATTGGATTACATCGGGTCATTTACATGAAAAAAGTTTTCGTTTTCATGGCCTCTTTGATTGATCAATAGTTCTTGTAGCTCTTCTTACGTCGTTTGGGATGACTAATATCCCGAGCTGGAGTTAAAAAGCGCGACGATGCCTCTTAGTGGTGTGGCATTTTGCATTTTCACGCTTAATGTACCAGCTATTCGTATTAGTTATCAGGATACAACATCAACATTTATTGTTTGTAAAAATTGCGTGCCATTAAGTTTTCCTCCAAGAGTAAAAGCGAGTCATGGTTTCAAGTAACGATAAAGAGAAGGGTATGAAAACAATCCTTAACGAAATTTCATTTCTAGGATGTTTCTTCATGGGAGACATTCTGAGCAAACAAGCAAGTATAAATGCATGTACAACATAATGTATGCGTTCTGAATATTTAGAAAATTTAGGTTTGATTAAGAAATCCAGGTTAGCACAGGAAATCTTCAAATATATACATTAGATATGTTATTCCGGCAAATTGGGAAAGAGTTTTTGAAATAGTATTTTCCTATACACATACTGCATGATGTACGTTACATGAATGTGCAGCAAGTAGCCTGTTGTTCTGTGTATTTACAGTAAAGCCTCAACACTCGCGGCTTCTGCATCCGCGTTTTTTAACATGTGTTTACAGAAAGTTGTAGAAACACCCTCAAGATACGCGACCTCAATATTTGCGATTCAGGGCTATAATAATGTCGAAAAAAATAGTTTAATGACTTGTTTAAAAAACGGCAAAAATATCTGTTAACATTAACGTCGTCATTTGACATCACTAATAAAAAGTATTAATGCTTTGCAGTATATATGCAATTGAATATCAGTTATAATGTCGAAAGTAAAGTGCCTTAAAAATTCGTTTTATATTAAATTTTCTCATCACATTATGTGAAAATGAGTCATTTTAGAATACAATCAAATGTCATTTAAAATGGAATTATGACTACCCATGTAAGAGTCATTATGACACCTGGATTCCGCTTCATTCGGACGATAATATATAATGGCTAGATATATGAAAAAAACATTTTGCGATGGTCGTTTTTTAAAGACCCACAAATTAAATTCTACAATTAAGTACAACAAACAAAAAAATCTTCATAATTAAATAAATGAATTCTTATAATTGATAAATACTTATCAGTATTAAAAAATGTACCTTGAAATCTACATTGAAAAATTGGTTTCGTCTTTTTTGTCATTTGGCCCCGATCACCTATTATCTCATTTGTTAATAGAATTGACATTCGCCAAGGTTATTTGGAACGAAGCCACATTAAATACTAACATCGACTCGAATCAATACGCGACACCTGGCCTTTTCTAAATAACAAAGGCGAATCGTCTTACATGTAAAAGTGCAGCTGAAGAAATAGCGTTTATTACTAGAACAGTAGTTATAACCTTCATGTATATTGTAGACAGTGGTATCAAAACTGTTCTTTTCCATCTGAAAATGCTGGGCATATTCCGCCCCTCTGCATGGGGGCACTAAACAATCTATTTCTAATTATGAAGTGGCTTTTGGGAGTGAAATCATCCCTGTAACGTCTTTGAAGAAAATTGCTATATAATCTGAGCAAATCGGATTAGGCCCTTTTGGGACGAAAAAACTGTTCCAGCGCCACTGGATAGAAGAAGGCTTTTGTTTCATTTGCGTCTTTCTTTTGAACCAAGCAAGCGGTGTTTGCAAACAAGTCTTCCGATAATCGCCTCTGCGTGTTCGGATTTTCTCCCAATGATTCAACGATAACAGCCTAGCGTGTGGGGAACGTGGCATGCCCTGTTTATTTTGCAAATTACTTTAAAAAATGAAATTTGGCGGGAAATCGATTGTTACCTCCTCGAGCTAAAATAGCGTAATTTTGAATACAAAAATCGTTATTCGTAAACGTCGGATGGAGTTATATCTTAAATAGTGTTAAGACGCTTTAGAAGTTTGAAATACATGTAGTTTCTCATGTAGTATCATAGTAATTAATGTATGGTAATGCTGAGCTATCTAAGGAGAAGGGGTCGCCTATGTTTGAAGGATGTAACATGAGAACGTAGTGAGGGTCAGAAAATCAGCTTTTCAGGAAAGGGAAAAATTGAATCGGCTTGTTGTTATTATAGATAGCACTGATTTGATTTCGGTCAAACAACAAGTTTAAACGTTGTGCACCAATGTGGTTTAATATCAGAAAAACATTAACAAACACTTATGGACCGTTGTATTAACAAAAGTTAAGCAAAACCCAATTTAAACTTGTAATTAACTAAGGAAAAACATTGTACCACCGCAGGTTAGTTAACCATGGGCTAACCTTAGCTGATAGGCAGGGTTAACATAAGGGTTGTAAAATAATGCGCTTTTCCCAGAATTCCTAGCTGCAACAGGCTATTTCCATGTTTACTATACCTTGGGTTAAAAATCCCTATTGTAAAATTGTGCAATTAGAACATTAACCCTTAGGTTAACTTGAGGTTATAGATAACTCCAGGTTACCTACCCTTTCATTTAAGCTTTTTCCGGTTTTTCAAAATTCCAATAACATGTCTATGGTCATTTTCGTATTTTTGCCTAAATAAAGGAAGTTTCACTCCCAAAAAAACCCTTGCGCACAGCCCTGCTTGCTTTAGTGATATTTATCATTGTTCCTCTAGATAAACTCAGGTTTTAGTGCTCAGATGGACATTTCTCATCAGTGTTACGTTGTATTAGTGGCACAATCTCGCTACTATAGCGACTATATTGATCCTAAAAAACGTATTTTTTAGGATCAATATAGAAAGGTGGGCACTTACAACGTTATGGTTTGGTATGCTTCAGTTGATGTCGCTTACGTAAGTCAACAGGCAAAAAATCTTATGTCAGTTATGAACATACAAGAACTATTATGTCAATGATGACATGTCCGACTGTCTTATCTGCTGATTAAACCAATCGATACTGCCCCTATTTTGCGGCAATCTCTACATACTGCAATGTACGTCATGATTGCCACCAAATTGGGCAGCTCATATGCTTATTCTTGTAAGATTAAGTCAATGTAATTCACTAGAATCTCAGTACCTTTGGGCTGGTTTCTGATGCCACAGAATCTATATGCGCATCACACAAGTGCATTTAATATTCTTATTTTGTCAATTAAGCTTAGTTCTATCGGGTTACGAGCTACATTTAATTCGCGATTAATCAAATGTATGGTATTTTGTAAGTTAAAAAATGGCACAGTTGTTAGTGGTGTCTATACTACGCGTTCTTGCACAACTGAAAATTTCTTTAAATTTCTTTTTCTCAAAATGCATTAGAGAAATTACATTAAAACTGCACTGGCTGTGAAACTATGTGGAATACGGCATTTGAAACCACCATCGCGCAATTGATGAATCAACAAAGGAATCGCTTATTACAGTAGTTTTCACGCCTGTAAAGTACTGTACACAAAATTATATTTATTGCATAAAGACGTTTTCTGTAGCACACAAACCCACCATATAACGTTAGAATGATCCCGCTTAGCGCCCAGTATACTGACCTGAACTGCAACAGGTTGCCGCTGCTGTCTTTGAATTTCGTTTTAATCGTTTCTTGGAATGTTTTCTGGAGGTCCATCAAAGTTTGGTTGGCAATATTGGCTTCATCAGCTATTTCACTAGTCACGTCGAGGTACAGTTTTGCGTTGGCATGCTCCTGATTTATATCTGGAAATAACAACGAAGTAAATAGCTAAAACATAGCGAAAACATCTGCTTATTGTTTGCGGCAACAATTGATGTCAATCAGGTTCTCTTGCGAGGAAAAGACGTATTATGGCCAGACAATGGTAAATGTTACCCTGTAGCGTCATTATGTGCCATTACATAAGTTAGAAGAAAGGCTGCTATTTTAAAAATTCAGCTGCATCTGGCGCGCCGCTGAGAGAATGTTTTCATCCATTTTTATTGAACATTTATTGGTAAATTTAGCGTTGCATACGGTTTAAGAACGATTGTGTCGGCTGACGCAAAACTAAGATCTTGCATCGGATATGATATAAATACCCCGTGGAGCGTGTTTGAAAGCAAATGACATTATCCGGTTTAGCAATTGATATCGTGTGCTTGCACCACTCGCTCGGCGAGATAATGACTTAGCAACCTCAACCCTGTCATTATTTTCAAAATGCATTTGCACTAGATACTCCGTGTTTTTCATAAAAAGAGCAAAATGAGGTTCGTGATGTCAAAATTGGATAGAGGACGCGAAACCAAAGAACTTGTTATCCTTTTCGAAGTAAAACGTGCAAGCATGGCCTGATATTGCATCGATTTCCGACAAGCTGAAACCCAAACCAATAAGTTTCGAAACTGGCCATAAACAAAATGTTAAAGCATACTAGCTCATTTAAAGCTATTTAACTCTCGAATACGGCCGATTCCGACTTATAAATAAATTATTGGTACGGAATGGTTGTGGTGAAATCGTATCTGATAACTGGTTGAATTATGAGATGTTGGTGCATGTCCAACTGAGAATCAATACTCGAGGCAGCCACTCTGAGAATCCGGTTTTATTTGGTCGAAGCTTTTATGAAATCGAGTGATTGTACACTATAACGCTTAAACTTCTAAAATTATTTCTGGAAATTTATTTAAAAGGAATCTGAAACAATTTGAAGAATATTGGACATTAAAAAGGGAAGTTATTTAGAGCCTACAATTCTCAGGTTTGAAATTTCTAGTTGATCCTTATTTTGTGCTTTAAGGATTAGTTCCATAATATTGGTGTCTGAATAATAACTGCAGATGTCAATATTTTAAAGGCATTTCTAAGGATCGTTCCATTGTGGATTTCTTGTGAATCCATATGTTTATGACTTTTAGTTTCACAGAATTCGGAGAAATTGGAGGCAATTATGCATGTATCGCCTTTGTCGGTTTTGTTGGTAGCCACGATATCGACATTAATTAATTATAATTACATTCCATCCTAAAATATGTCATCCTAAAATGTGCGAAACTGGATATAATATAGCAGCTTTAACTAAGTTTGCCACGTATACAGTAAATATAGGCCTAATTATATTGGCAAACTAAAAATTAATCGTTGTTGGGATAATTTCAATTGGAATTTGGTCGAATGCAGCATTATTAGCGGCTTTATAGAGACACATCATATTTACTGTAAATACCACCTTCATCCCGATAGATTTTTTGTTATTTATTTCATAGCAGATTTACTTCAAATGGAAGAACCAGTCGATTAATGAAAATTATTTATAATGCAGGCTGCAGGTGAAAAAATGCAGCTGAAAAAACTATTAAATTACCTCTCGCCAACCAACATCTTTCAGAAGTGTTCAGTGTTTGTTTCATTGCTATCTAAACTCATGCATTAAGGTATCTATTAAATCAACACCCTTCAGTATTTACATATTCTCACTTTGCAAAGCAGTTGCTTTGAGTCTTGTTTACACTGAGAGAAGTTTTAAAAGATACTTTAATTGATGCCGTTTCGATAAGAATGGGGTAATATGGTGGCGCCTTCCTGTGAGCTAATTTGTAGCGTTCGTAAACAATTTTTTGCTATCTTTCAAACCGTCCATTACCTTACATTTCTCAGCAATGGCATGTTGTTATTGTGGAAACACTCAATGCCTTCCACAGGGAGAACATCCAAGGGAATCTTTAACTACGCACTTAACTACTGTATATCGGATATCACTTAGCCAAAAGGCATAAAGGAGATTGGTTTTAAGTGCAGTTGACACTTATTGGGCCTTAGATGCATACAAATGCAAGCTGTATGCCTCATTATGATTCAAAGCCTCAATAACCAAATACTTAGCCGAATTTAACCAAAACTTTAATAATTGCATTAGGAGAAACGGCTGTTTGTTTTGTCATAGTAACACTTTGCATTGGTTGTGATCTAATGCGTTTTAAATAAAGAATAACACGTGTAGATATGTACCATGGTGTTATGGTGTTTGTACTTGTGATCTAGAACTAGAACACGAGTTTATATCGGACGTTTATGTTACGGTACGTACTGTAAAAGGCGATTGCCTTATGATACTAGCAAAAGCTACTTGTAAATATAATAATCAAGATGACATAATAAAATGGATGAACAAAAAAGCAATGTCACTGTATAAATGCAGAGTCCTAAAGCCTTCAGTCTAGGGCTGGGTTGAAGTTGCATTCTCATGAACACTAATTAACTTCTAATATAAAATTCTACTAAACAGAAAAAGTATATTTTTTTTATAATACAGTGAATCTATTTTCTTATCTGCTTTACCCCAGCAATTTCGATATCTACTTTGTGAAATCTAAACAATGTTTTCTCGAAATCCAGATTACAGCTGTGTGATTTTTATTTTTTGACAACTTTGCCACTTGTAAGAACTACAAAGTTCATGGGATCTCATTTAGACAAGCCATGACGGAAGAAACGAGTAAATTCGCAGCAACGTATTGACGCTTTCACATTTATGTAAAATGCCATAGCAAAAACACCACATATATCGTGTATATAAATGTAAAAATGTACCCTAATTGACTAACACTATTTTAATTTGTTTTCGGCGGTTATATCGCTGCTTGCCATAATTGTCCGTTTATTATGCTTTCTATCATTCTTTCATTGATTATTTTGCTGTCTTTTTTGTGATTCATGGAATATGGTTTTCGTCTTTGTTAATCACTTATGTGGACCAATAAAGCTATTTAATTGAATGTATGCCTTATTATTAATATAATTTGAGCTATCTTCTGTATACACGCTCGTTTTTAAAACTACGTTGTAGTTTTTACAGGCTTGATCCCAAAACATTCAATACATTAACCAATCAATTAAATTATGGCCATTTTAGTTATTTATATTGTTGCTATGATTGTTTATATTGACTGAGTCAAACAAAAGGCCCTAAAATGAAGGTTTTAATGAAATCCCTGTTAAATGCAGTTCCCTTTATGCATATGGGAGCAACTATTCACGTCCATCATAAAACGAAATGTAAGACTTCTGCCAAGCTTTCTTAATAACTACCTCACGCCTTAAATACACAGATGTTCATGCGTAGATAAGACGAGGTGCTTAGTTAACTTCCCATTTTCAGCTAATGCTTATTTCAAACTTTATCCTGTCGAAAAATCACAATGAACAGCTCTGAATAGTGCAAATGCACGCATGTTTATTTTATTTGAGGTATCTCAAAGAGAACTTAAAGAAACGTTGTTAAAAACGTTGTGCTCAAAGTCACCAATTTCACGAATCATGTTGACCATACAGAATTATTGCAGTAGGTATACGTCTGCTTTATACTACCACGCTTTCATGTATGTCATATTCCTGCGAGATATGGACATCTGCCATCACATGACGTCACTCGTTGACTTACTTTATGTCAAACTCAAAGGCATAGTGAAAAATGCACATAATGGATCAATCTAATATGTCAAAGCAGAAAGTCCAAATATCAAAGGAGAGCACTTTTTAAATTAAATTTTTGAAATTATCATTTTTAAATTTAAAAGAATCATTCAGACCATAGTGGGCAACCAATTTAAACTTTAAAACCAAATATAGGTCGGTCAATGTAATAACCCACATCGAAAAAAATACCTTGATATACGTTTTGAAATTTGACATTTTACATTTGTGCTTTAATGTATTTAACAATATGAACACTTTCACATTTTGTACAATATATTTGAATGTAAATTTATATTTTGCAATTAAAACGTATATTTATTGAGGTAAATGTATTTACCATGTGTTAGCAATGTGTTTGAGGTAAATTACAAGTCTCCACAAATTAATCATAACCGTTCGGACTCCAAGGATGTATTCTTATTCATTATGTTTATCTAAATATGGTTTGCAGTGTGTCTCCCACTGGCTCTGTTAGGCTCTGGAACCCCAGTAAAGACCAACATTAAGGTGTTCTCTATGAGAACTGGGTTCCGGCTTTATACCTCTATCTCTTTGAATTCCTACACTGTTTTTGATGAAGAGTTTTTCTTTTATTGCTGTAGACGAATCAAGTATTCCGTATTTTCTTTTCTTTTATTATTTCTTATGATTGTAGTGTATTTATTTACTTGATTGTCAATATTCATTCTCGGCTCATAGGGTACGTAACATCTAATAGCCAAACGGTTGTTGTTGTTGTATATTGAGGTAAATGTATTCCAGTAAACATTATCAAAAGTATTCATAAATGATACAATATAGGAAATACATTTCAAAATAGATATGAAAATGCATTCACATCGGATGACGGCCAATCTAAAAGTGAAACAGACACAGATAATGAAAACAGTGAAAATGTATACAGTAATGTAATGTGAATGCATTTACAATTGTAGATATCAATTGAAAATACAGAGGTTTCTGGGAAGTGAAGCCATGAAAGACCAGTCAACCACCAGGTCGTTATTTATCATTGCTGTTTCAGTATACCAAGCTGCCGAGACAGTAGCCTGGTTGTCCTAGAAGTTGATGGCCATGAGTTCGCTTCCCACATCACTCGAGTATTTTTCAAAGTAAATGTAATTATGGTTTTAGAAGTGTCTTTATAGTGATTTGTTGTTTATGGGTTTCCTGTGCTAATTACAAATATAAATAGCCGCATTTCTCTTCCTTGTGTAAAATGGATGCAAGAATATAATAATCATTTTTGCATGTATTAATAATGTAGTTTAAAATGTATTTCAGATATGCATTACATAATATATTGTGCAATATAAAATCCATATATTTATAAATACTTTGGATGTTCCAATCCATACATATTTTGAAATACATGTGTACATGTGGGGGGGGTGACCCGGGTGGCTGGCGAAAATCGCTAGGAATGCCGGCGGAATGTTGCCCCTGGCGGCCACCAGCGGTTACCTGGGAAGTAAAGTTTCCTTCCTGAATTAGTCTGTTCAGACCTCTCTAAGGAGAAGGAATGACTACTTCCCGGTCTAGAGCTAATTAGCTCCTTTGTTCATAATTGTGGATTTACCTCAATTATTGTCGCGCAGCAGCAAATCTGCTTTGTCTTCGGCCTGCAAGCCGACTGAGGCTTACATTGTCTTCTTTTCCGTGGTTACCGCGATTAACGCACCTTTTAATTACTTTGTAAAACATTTTAAAAACAATTATTTTAGCATAAATTACAAATGGTAGATAACTTAGTTTTGGGAAGTGTTATTAATGCTGTAGACGTTTGCGCAAAACACCAGCACACGTTTTCCATGGAAATACTGTGCGTCATCGATGATGACCCGATAGGAATATTCAAACAGACAGTTTGTTAGATTTGCTAGCTTTGGTAAGCGGGGTGCTCGGAATCTCACTACTGTCACTTCTGAGAATCTCTATCTTTTGAGTTTGGAGCTGTTCATTTTACAAACTACCGCCATTTTTATCTACTGCATGTTGAATTTTTTCGTGTTGATATCGACGCCTCCAACTACGGCGAGCAGGCCTAATCGAAATCGATTTTGCGTTTTTTTACCCCTTAAAGCAGTTGACTATTGTGCATTTAGCTTTCTGCCAACTGCAGGCATTTCCATGATAATTTCACCTTAATTTTATTCATACACTTCGGCGAGCAGAGCACGCGATGTGGGCTGAAAAGTCAACAATCAAATTTATCGAAAATTCATGGATTAGGCCACCCCGTTGACGCTAAACTCATGCTTCGCAATGAATCATTTCAGTTATTTCTATTTCATTACTGTTCGCTGCGTGAATTTCATTGATCATGCAAGGGAATTGCTTATAGACGATGAACTTCTCACCTTTTATTTGCCGAATTGCGCACAATATGTTGTGGGGAGCGCCGCTTGACAAGCGAAGAGCGTGTGCCAGCTGCTCTTCCACCACTGCAAATAGAAACAAATATTTAAAATTACAGTTTGTCAACATAACATTCGTATGTTTCATGCTGGGCCTTTAACCCATTTTACTGCACACTGCTTTCTCGCACGCTTGAAAGGCACATACTGCTGCGGCACATTTATATAGGGCCTATAGGCCATGATTGCTAGAGAGCAACTTGAATAAATGTCACCTTTGCTCTAGTAACAAACCAGCAGGAATTTTTTGAAATGGAATAAAAATCAACTGTTTCATTTAATTTCGGGGCGTGAAATCTTGCAGCCATTTATACAACAGGCTGCAGGTCTTCCATTGCTCTCATGCAAATAACTTCCAGAAAACCACAAAACTGAAATGCAAAAATTAGAGCTTGAGAGAATGCATCATTTAGAACTCGTGACAAATATCTTCCAGACAACCACAAACTGAAATGCATAATTTAGAGCTTCGTATGAACGTACGTACGTATGTTCTCTAGAACGTTTTACTAAATGGTCATTTTTTATGCAAGAAAGGTAACATATTAGGTATCGGTCATCAGTCACACTCCAGGTAGGGGCGAACCAATAATAGTAAGTATTAAAAGTTACATCATGCCATTTATCGATCAAAATAACACAGAAAAATTATCGATTATTCGATCAAAATAATACTAAAATTTATCGATTATTAAGTAAAAACGCCATAGATCTGTCTAGGTTTTAGACAACGCTGTCAATGGCTATTTTTAAAATGTTTCTTTAGGTACTGTACGTGACTGTTGTTATTTATCATGTACATTAACGAATGATGCAGTAGCATTTTGTACTTCTATTTTGAAAAAAATGGGTTTTATAGCCCGTGCTTCATGTCCATTCAATGCCAATTACACATGTAACTGTATTGCTTCTCTTTTTACATCAAAAGTGGCTTTTGAAACATGTAAAGTTTATCAAAATGTTGCCTCTGAAGAAGTACATAATTATACCCCTGTGTAAGTGCATTATTTGCACTTTTATTAATGACATGCTGGTAGTAAGTTCAAGCGTCCATTTGCACATCTGACAAAATCCTTGTTGACAAAATACCATATCCATATATGCACCTAATGCTATTTTGCGATTATTCAACATATACTTCATGAAAGAATCGGGGACTAGATTTTGTGAGCGATAATATTTGTGTTAGGAAGAACAACAAAGAGTCGGGTTCTATTTAATTATGTAACGCATATTTTATTGCGTTCGAACATGATTGTACAAAGCTCAGGATAAAAAAAATAACCCGCAACGATGCAGATTAATATTCTGAGCAAAAATTATGAATAGACATGGGGTAACCGTGGCAACGCTATTATAGTAATAAATACAAAGCAGCAATTATTGCTTGATTGTTATATACTGACATGGCAGCAATTTCGCACAAACGGTTTTTACTAAGACTAATGGTAACGTCGATATTTAATATCTGTGATGCCAACATTTTATGAAAATGGATCATATTTTTCAAATAAACATTAAGAATCATTTCCAAAATAATACTTGGGAGATTTACATATTATATGCCTAATATAGTGTATGGTATACGCCATTATATGCATAGCATAACAAGTTTCCTGTACTGTAATAAAGGTCAACGCCAAGTTGGTAGACTAGTATTAGTTGTTGAAAAACCTAGGTCAAGAGTTCAAATAAGCACAAAAGTTCTTATAAAATTTGAAAAAAATCTAACTTTTCAAAAAGGATGATTTAGCACTGGTTATATAGTTATTTTTAACGTTAAAATATATACCCAGTGGACCTTAACTTTGTGAGTTCTGCTTAAGTATTGGAATGTGTACTCAATGGATGCTTCAAATGCAGAAATGTCTGCAGAAACCGGAAACTCCATCAAGAGTGGAAGAGCTGTTAGTTTCACGTCGTTGAACACAGTACAGCTCGGGCATGATCTCATATTTTTGCTAATGACTTAAGTCAAAATTGCTGGCTTTTATAATGTCTCGATTTGCAGTTTATATAACTGCAGAAGTGAATATTGAGTTGCAGTCTGTTGCAGAACATTATTGGAACAATTTTTAAAAAAATTGTGGCCATCTAGTGTATGGATAAACAGGATGTGTTAGATTTGGTGTTATTTATATTGCTCATTTGTTTCTGTATTGTGAGAATAAAATACATGTATTTGGCCTCAGAATAATGGAAATCGTCCTTGTAATTTTGACGTAAAATTACACGTCAATTACTTTGTAGTTTTTCATTATAAGAGTAAAATTTATTTAAGCTTGAGAACGTTAAAAAACATGTAATTTTAAAAATTTACAATTAAATGTTCAATGTATTAGTTATAGTTAGCTGTAGTGTATAAATTATTTTATCTAAGCAAATACATGTATAATATTTAATCAGCATTTTTAGAACTAAGACTACTTGATAAACTTCACACTGCAACGCAGATACATCAATAAAGACATCAGCATACTTTTTATCTTGACTTCTCTATTAATATCTAGTCTAACGTGCAAAAACGGATGCCATTAAATGTGAATGAATCATGCTTGAAATATAAATGAAGGTCGACCCAAAAGGAAGCACAACATGAAAAAAAATTGCTTCAAATACTTAATATAATTGCTAAATTTATTTTTTAAACATAAAACCGATTGTCCAATAATATTATAAATAAGAAAACTAAATATGAGAAAATTCAACAAAAACTTGTGCAAGCTCTTTCAAAAGTTGCATTTCAACGCAACCCGTTTTCTGGGGTCACGCAAAGGTTTTTTCTCAAATTTAGTTGTTGTTTTTTAAATCAACTGGACGTGGAAAACAATAAATTTAGCAATAATAACAAGTATTTGAAGGAAAAATGCATGAGAAATTGTTTTGCATAGTGGGGCATCCCTTTGGGTCGACGTTAATAAATTACTGTCATAGCACAGTATACGTTCTAGAATGCCTACAGGTACTTGGGTCTAAACACATGAGAAATATAGAGCCATAAAGTGATATTCCTTGTTATTTTCTTTAGTAAATATTGGGAAGTAAAGTTCTTACTGAGCTGTTACTTTAGAATTAATGCTTTATGCCAGTATCTTAAGGATCATCCATAAATGACGTCCAGTGAGAGGGGAAAACTTTAAAAAAACCTATTTTTTATGGTTTACTTTTCCGTATAATTTGTATCAGTCTTGGTCCGGAACGGAATGTGATGGGGCCGGAAAAGCTGTGTTGTTACAAAGCGTTACATGGGGATAGGGCGTTTAAAGTCTTAGTATATTTCTATAATAGCTTTCAATTTCCTTCAAGTATTTCAAAACCGTTTTTTTTTAACCAACGAAAAGAAAGGTGGTGTTTTACTCCACCTTTCTGAAAATGAATTATCTTTGCTGAACCTTTTCAAACAAATTAAATCAAATTTTGTATGTAGATGCAATTGGATCCAAAAGTCCATGATTTATGATATTGATTTTGGAAAAGTTTCACTTACTGTGTGTACTTCACCAATTTTGTTTCAGAAGATTGTAAGAAAAATCCAGTATCTGTGTAATTTTTTCTAAAATTTGTCTACTGCGATTATTTTATAAAGAATGTTTGCAAAGCAAATTTCGTAAAAAAAAAAACCAGGATCAAATCATGCTTTATGATCTCTCTATTATAAAATGTATCCTGCGAATGGTAATGCTTACGTTTTGTTACAAAACGTTATATGGGGGTGTAAAAGATTCCTTCAATTAGCGTTACGTAATTTATGGACTGCCCCTAAACTGTTGGCATTCATTACACAAGGGGGCGTTTTGTGCTATTAGCAAGTGTCCAAATGAATGGAAGTAATCCCTTGGCAATATCGGTTTCACCCAGCGAAATTATTTACAGTAGCTGTTGTAGGTTCGAGTAGGTGTGTTGGATTTTCATTAACTTTCAGTCATCATTCTGTCAGGACTGGTAGTGGGGATCACCTGCCATATTTGACACTAATTAATCCTCACTGGGAATTCCAGTGCGCGAGTTTACTGCGTGCCTCTTTATCGTACTTCAAATGAGAACACATGCACTGTAGTTTTCTGATCGATTAATTATTGCTCTGGAGCTAATTATCGATGCAAGTCAGACGAAGCTCATTAAACGTGCAATCGAACTGGTTGAGGAGGATAACGCCCATTTACATGGATAGCTGGCGTTTCTGTCTGAAGAATGAGACGAAAAAGTGCTGTCATGAATACGATTAGAAATTAATGTCCTATGCAGTTCCTTAATTTTCTGATACTGATAATCGACATTAATGAGAGTCTTCTTTTACCATTACTCCTCCATTATTTAAGCATGGATAGGAGCGGTTTTATACACTGTTGATCTTGGTGGGGCTTTATGGATCAAGATTGTATAAATAAACGTAATTAAAGTGTCATAAAAGACAACATAATGTGAATGGCAAATATATGAAATGACAGGCGCTTTGAGATGTCAACGTAACGTATTTATTATCACTTTATTTATTCTGAATATAAAATAGTTTAAAGTGAAGTTAAAAGCCTTAATCGTATGACTAGTTTGATAGCTATACACAAGTTTTGCACATTTTCCACACAAGTATATTTAACAACTTTCATTGCCTTTAGGCCACACGCAAATCGACATGTTTTTTTTGGGGGGATTTTAAGGTAGATGTTCCAAGTCGCTCTTTTGTCTGTGCTTCGGGGAATTTTATTCGTAGGGTCTTCGTCGAAACTCGGCTAGCTATGAGCGTTTCAAGCGTTTTATTTATCTGACGTAATTATTTTGAAAAGAATGCTTCGCATAACGCGTAATTAGTGAGTTAATTACAACTTATTCTGAATTCCATGTTCTAATGGCACATGGCGCACGTGTCGGTGGCATTAGACGTGCAGCGCAGACATTCATGAAATTAAAATGCCTGAAATGCCATGACAATGACCGGAAAATCAATTTCTAGCAGTCGAAATCGCAGTCATATTGTAGGTATTCTTTCCACACATGCTCTTCTTTTTGTTTCATTTTGTGTTAGTCTACGAAAAATAGCGCCTATGGCATGCACTGATTTGTTTGCTTTATGTTACCAGGTACTTAATCAAGACCGACAGGAATCAGTAACGATATTTTATGACAGCATCTTCAGCATTTTTAGAACATTTTTAGGAATGATGAAATATTTGAGAAAAAATTGCTTTGGAAAATAATGTAACACCATAGGAAAAAGCGTTGCAGCCAAAACCACAAATAATGGCTTTTGGGATAACATTTCGTAAAAACAAGTCGTATAAATATGCTTAAAGGAAATCTGTAGGAACAATTTTTCAAAAAATTAAATGACAAACTTAGAATTTTGGACTATTTTGGAATTTTGTAACTAAATTCTGTAAATCATATCATCGGGTTAAATTACATATTTTCGAGATTACATAGCTCTATTATAAATTGAAGCAGCGCTATTGGCCTGTTCAAAAAATCACAAAAAAATGGAAAGCTTTAGGCCAATTTGTTTGCCAAGCCGTTGTACATACTTTCTAATCTCTCGTTAATGGCATAATTCTCATATTTCAACTTTAACGATAACATCAATGATTAATGTGATATTTTGAGAGTAAAATATACACTATCTTATCAGTGTATTTGCATAAAGCTTCGCTTGTAGTAAACTATCTTGAAATTTACTCCTAAACACCACAGTACCTGTACAGGCAGTACTATCACACTGATTATTTATACATGTACTACATACTGTATAAACCTATTTCGGCATAAAATAAATGCTCTTAAAATTAAACATGCGTAAAACCGATCTATCACGTTAATGGTTTCGACGAACCGAATGAAATGGTGCAGGTTGCGATAACCGAAAACTCATTAAAGTCGTCGAAAAGGCCAAAATCCAAGTCCGTCGCCTGGAGCGCGCTGCAAAATTGACAAACTTTCCATACATAGGATAAAACGGATTGTGGAGCTTAAAATTAAATAACCAGCTTCTGCCATCTTCAGTTTAACCCCAGTTATTAATTAAATATTTTGAAAAGAGTTAAGGCGATTGCAATTGTTCACTTCAAGAGTAATCAGTGTTAAATCAAACTGTTATTCAAAATGTTATCAAAATGTTATTCTGCATTGTAATTTGTAGATTTGCTAGTTAATTAATATATTAGTGACTGCTCATAGTGGAATAACGCAAAATTCTGTAATTTCAATACCTAAATAAAAATAAGCGTGTTGTAAAAAAAACATGTCCGTCGAGGCCACTTATTTGCTAACTTCACTTAAAATACCAACAAATCCCCCAAGAAAGTCATTGAATTAGCATTCTAGAGTTTGAATTTAATAACTTCGGATCATTTGACAATTTATTTACCAATATGACTATTCACGATAGCGATAAAACTAATAATTGTTAACACAGTTTCAAATTAAAAACATTATTCTTTGATTGAAAATTCTTTAAAATTGGAGAAACATCAGAAAAGACTTTTTTTCTGAGTTGGTATACTCAGGAATAATGTAACGAAATATTTAACAATTACGATACTATATATACTGTATACTGTACCTATGCTGTATCCCATATTATTATTATATCCTGGCATATACTGTATGCTTTATTAAAAGAAAATGAAGAAAGCCCAGAAACCCAGAAGAAATCCTCAACTTACAGGACATACATATTTTTAATAAATGCCTACGTTACATGTCTTCAGTTACCGTAATATTTATTAAAAATATACACTTACGAGCATAGAAACTGACACAACTATAGGTATCAAACCGTATTTTGTTCAGCACTTACATATGCAATTTAAAATGGGAATAGCTCATTTGGAAAATAATTTGTTGCTGTTAAAAATGCGCATAATTTGACTAAAATTCATCATCAATTCCGTATGTGAAAAGCCTTAAAAATAAGTTTGTCACTTGCATTTATTTAATGATAATGATTTCTATAATTTGTTTGAAGCACGATGTGAATCGATGTGAATTAACGACATCACATTAATTTGCAGGAAGTGGCTTAGTGACAGCATGTCCGTCTTGCATTCAGAAGACCAGAGTTCAAATCCCTGGTTGGCTATCCTAATTGTGGTTTCCACAATATTTACAGGCGAATGCTGGGGTAGTACCTCTGTAATCGGCCACGACCGTATTTCCTTCCCAATTACCTTTCAGCCCTATTGACTGTTCAAAAAATTTGTAATTTCACTTATGTGTGAAATGGCATTTATATGATGCCACATGACATTAATATGATGCTTTTAGAGTATCGAATAGAAATTTTAGGCCATTCTCCTACGAAATTTAAGAGTTTTAGCCAATTATGGTGCATTTAATTGCGCTTTAAATTGCTCACAAGCGAGCTTAAATGTGGATATCTACATGTAGTTACTGAACAAAATGCGTTTATTTTTTAATAATACTTTTGGGTGGGCCAGTTTCTTTGCTCGCAAGTACTGTATATTTGATAGTTTCATTTTTCCACCACAGGGACTCCTTTAAAAGCCCACGTGTCCTTATCAGCAACATCCTCAATTGCATTTTTTAAACACATTCCCTGGATTATAAAAACATCTCTTCGACCTTTCAAAAACAGTCCTTATGGGACGTCTTGCATCGCTTATCCAGCGGCGTCATCTCGCAAATCAAGCAGCGTGAGCCGTTGCGTACATGCATTTGTGGAAACTTTCTAATTCAGTTTTAATATTAAATTTGCTAGAGAGGCCGTAAATTTTCCCTCCATTCACGCTCATAAATTCCCCATCTCTCGCGTCTCATCTCTGCTAGTTCGCGAATCTGCATGCGGATCGCAGATTAATTCGCAAGTGGGCCGCCAGGGCGCCTTTATTGGGCAATTTTTCACGATATAAAGTGGATTGAAAAGAATGGAGGTGCTCTTGGAACTACCGTACAAGTCTCCGGAGGACCAAAGAGGCCTCTTATACGCGCAACTTATTCATCCCACACTTTGTTTTCATCTCTGTTTATGTACGCTTTTGCCCGAAGATATTAATTCCATTTGGGTAGAAAGGCTTTGCGATGGTAGTGGTTTGAAAACAAAAGAGCTCGCCTAGGGCCACCACAGTAAATTTTTAAGCAGTTTGCGAAATGGACAGCTTGAAATCTGGCTTGTGTAGTGTTTTCAATTCGCTAACGACGCCACGTGGTTCGGGGATAGAGAACAAATGCCTACCTTTCGAAATGGATAATTGGATTTTCTGGTAGCTTAATAGAAACTAGCTTGTAAGCTGTAGGCATTTTGTTGGAATACAAGCTTGTCTACTGTAAACTATTTGGCTTCAATTTGATCGAAAGTCCAACACAAACTAGTGTTACAATCATGCAGTCTTTGTTCATGTTTGAAAATACTTGTGCACTCAAAAAAAGATAATAATGGTGCGAGCCAGATGCATCGAATGGGATGCGGAAAATACATATATATGTATCCTAAATGAGTAATAAGCCTTTGAAAAAGTGAATCTATATAAAAGCAAGTAGTTTAATGACTTAGTACAGTTCCTTTAAATTGGTAAGGGGATGGATTGAGAGGGTATCATCATATAGGATTGAACGCTCATCATTGCTGGCTATAGTGTTTTGGAACATGGTACCGTACCATCATTAGGAATTTGTGGGTTCCTATTCATTTCTATGCAGGCTCTAACATCCTCCTTGTAAGGAATGTATAAGGGAACCTATATAACACCCACACAATTCAATTATCCTGCACACAAAAAATGTAAAATCAAAATTTCACAATAAACTAACTTTATTTACAACATAAATATATTTGTAAAATTGCAGATAAAAAAAGGAATAAAGTTTAATTATTTTTGAGATTTATAAAAGCACATATCAGAAGTGATAAGCTTTGGAATATTACATTTCTTAGTACCTTCAAATTCCTATCAATAAAACCAACATTCATTACTTCACATTTTCAAACATGCTACAACCAACACTACGATCACTAGGAGAACTATAATTAAAAGCTAACCGTACAATTTTCTGAAGCTATTGTACAATTGTGCATAATTTCTTTCAGACGATGTTTTGCATTCTCGCAAATGTTTAAACGCCCAGTATACACGTGTTATGACGGTTCATTTACTAAACTATTCGATAAAATAAGTATGGAAACCCTAGCAACGTATATAAAATAAATCGCAACAATGTTTATCTGTATCGTATAAGCATCTTTTTTTCATGTACCACTGCGTGGTAAATGGCGGAAAAGAAGATAAAGCGTGTTATAGGGATAACACGAAGAAAAATAAAACGTACTGATGCATTCGCCAACTCTTTGACGTGATACATTTTTGTTTTATTCATGATAAGGAAAGAGAAGCACGATGTTTAAAAGCTTTACAAATTACAGAAATGCCTTCGTCTATTTAACTTTTCATGAGCATCAGTTTAACTCAACTTAGCTCTTCTGCTGTGAAGCACAGGAATGCAATCTTAAGTAATAAGATTATGTAACTTGGAGGATGGATATATTTGATTTCAAAATTATTTATTAGAGTACCCCAACCCATCCTGTGTTTGAGAATGTCCCCGAAGTCATTAGACATAAAAAGGATAACCTTAAATCCTTATTGTTAGCTTTAATCTTTTAAACTTAAAATTTCGGAATGCATCGCTTTCGGCATGTAATTCCGTATCATCATTTAAGTCTTTGTTGGAATACGTTGCGAATACTGATTGAGTTTTCGCTTGTTTTGTACGGCACCTTTCACCTTAAAATTAACTGAACGGCATCAGTGGATCAGGATTGCCTGTGAAAATGGCGCATGCAGTTCCAGTATGTAGCAATCTAGAATGTTGCGAGCTTGTTAATCATAAGCGTCATGATAACTCCATAAATGATGGCATGGAAGCATTTTCGCTGCCAAAAGGAATTTACGTGGCAGTAAAAGTACCGCATAAATCTGTACAAATTGTCATCAAGTTCGCGAAGACCCATTATAAGTCTTCAAGGCAATTTTTGAAATGGAAGAACGACTTCTTTGAGAAATATGTGAGCTCAAACCCTTTCTAACGCTGCGCTGATCATGCAGTGGATGAAAATATAATTTTTGCAAACATGCTGGGGAACATTTTACGGCACGACTTAATGAGAAAATGACTTACTAGATCTCAAGGGTTCCAATTCTCCGCCTTCTTCGTCGCCATCATTTTCGTGTAGATTGTCGTACAAACTGTAAAACGCATCCGTCCACTTCTGGATTTGGTTTTGCACGCCTTGAAAACTAGAAACGACCAAAACATAGGCATCAGTTTAATGACAAGCACATTTTGTATTTCGGAAAAAAAACTGATGGAGAGATTTTCCTAAGCTGTACCTCGCTGTTAATTTAGTCAGTGATTTTCCAGTGCAAATCGAGCACTTTTTTACTTTCCTCCATCAAAAACATAGCACCCATGACCATTTCGATATATTAATTGTATTGGTAGTTAGATATTTCGGTTGCGCCAAGGAAAAACACAGTATCTGATTTTTTTTAAATTGAGATTATAGCATATTTGCATTTACTGTGGTTATTCCCACCTTTTAACAGCGTGGATTTCACTCTTAACCCGAAATACCCTTTGCAAAACAGTCGTCATACATTGGTAATGAATATTGAACAAATCGCTTGAACTTATTTTCTCAAAATGTAACCAAATGCAGATACTGTGTTTCTTTGTGGGTCAGCCTAAAATTTATTTGAATTACGTGAAATTAAAAAGTAAAACATTTGGCCATTAAATGCTTCTAAAGATTCGCAATTCTAGGTCGAAACGAGTTTTTAGAAGAACGTATTTTATCCAGCTATTAAACCTGATTCCAATTGAACAAATACTAAAAATTTCGTTATGTTATGTTACACCCAATATATAGAAGAAAATATAGATTCATGTAGATAAGATCTATCAATAACGGAACTTTTGTTGATAATACACTTGACTGTGAGAAATTGGAAATTAACGAATAACTTGTCAGATGCATTTTTTTATATATACAGAGCATTTAATGTTTGTTTTAGAGTAACTGTCAAAATATAAGTGAAATCCATCAAATGCAAGAATATTCATAGTGTATGAAAGGTTGTGTACTAGCTTCTTTTGTACCTCTGTAACTATGTAACCATGCAGGGTTTAAATCAGACATAAGCATTTCACTGAAGTAACTATAACCGTAACCGGAGGATCTCTGTCAGTTTAGAAATGAACAACAGAAAATGTCTGGCGGATCAGCATCTAGATAAAAGAGGGGAAGAAGTCTTAATTGTCAGCTGAACCTCCTGTCATCTGCAACTGCATGTTCATGTATCTCTTTGGAACTGCCACTTCAAAAATTGAAGGATCTGCCTGACCTGCATGCATGAACTTGGTATATACATTGATAGGTATACACTGCTGCTAGATGACGTGTTCATACCACGTGAAGGTAAGCCATTGGTATCTTAATGTCTACCGTTTTTACTATAACGGGAATCAATGCCCTTCATTGTTTCAATTTAAAGTACTTTATATCAAGTGGGATAACATCGAAATACATGTATGTACTATGACCCACAGCTGTTTGATTAAAATCAGCGATTTCCACAGTGTGGTCCATGGATCTCTAAGAGCTCTCGAGGTCGAGGTTATTTGAATAAGAAGCTATACATGTATCAAGTTCCGAAAACACACCTGGTTATAAAATCAATTCAGTGTGTAGTTTAGGCCAGTTGATTTTAATATTCAGGATACAGAAGGCTCATTAACATGGAAACTATCACCTGTCGAGTTTTCACTTAGAATCAGTCTTTAAGTATTAGAAAAGTGCACTTTAAGGGATCTTGAGCTTAAAAGGATGAAAGCCGCTGATCTAAAAAACTGATTTTGTAACCGAGTTAGTTTTACTTCAGGCGTTCTTAAACCCGACCTAAAAAGATGCCCAGCATGAAAAGCAATTACATTTTCTTCACATTCTACGCATTCGCCTTAAATACTTATTGTATTCGCTAAATTTATTTTTCCCTAGTAGAATTGGTTTTATACCAAGGTCTGAGTCATTTGTTTCAAATTTAAAATGTTTCACTTCATTTATTAAAAGTTAAGGAAAGCTCAATGAAAGTTATAAAATATTAAATTATCAAAATAACTCTGACCCTAGTGGACAACCAATTCTACACGAAAAACAATAACCGTTAATGCGTATAGAGCAGCTGTTGTGTATGGCCAGGCTCCTTTTTGAAATATGACTCACATGAGTGCGTGTTTAAGCCTAAAAGACTAATGACTTTTAGTTGGGGATGCAGTCGCAATAACTGCCACTGGCGACGACACATTACAGTAATTTATTGCATGTCATATTTCTGGCCATGCTTACAGCTCTTGTGGCACGCCAAGATGTAAGGAGAGACATGAGTAGTGTGCAATAAACGCGTGGGATTGGGAACATTTCGATCAATGTTTATGCATAACAATTTGTCCAGGACAAATGTCTACATTGTACAATTGGCAACCAACTGTTGCTCCCAAGAAGATTAATTTTATATGCATGATTATCGCCAGCAATGTGTCTTGCTCCGTTTTACTATTGCGTGAATTTTATGTTTTCGTCATTAGTCCCCATTCAAATTCCCAAAGTAATATTCGCAAATTAATAGCCTACCTACTGTCGGTTACGTTGCTAAGTGCCATCTAGTATCCCCCAAGTGACTAAATATGCCTTGTGGGTTTAGTTCGTGCAGACGAAATTTACTCTTTCGGTAGTATTGAATACCAATTCAATGCTTCTGAAAGAATAATAACATTACATATTTTTATATGTATATTTTAGGCATAAAATTAATCCTTTTGGTAGCAACAGTAGGATCCTTTCACATCTGCAAGTTCTTCTACCCCCTTTCTTCCCGAATGATGGATGTGGGTTGTTTTTATTTCATTGTTATTTATTCTTTTGTCAGATCTTCGCGTTCAGTTGTCTTGCACCATTTTTTGTACTGCATTTCAACATTGAGTAATATGAATTGCGCATTATTCGATAGCAAAAATGCAAGACGACCTTTTCGTGTTAACTCAATCATTGCCTTGGACTCGTTTTTGATTTCACACGTTTTCAGAGTTAACGAACCGACGCACTGCATTTAATGCGCCTGTTTTGTGTGCAAGTAGTAATGTCACGCGCAGATATCCATGATGGATGGATCGATACCAATATGGCGTCAAGTTTGACCCCTTATCGTGGCCCTTGTATTGCATTATCGTCCGAGTTGGAAAACCGCCTCCTCATGCCCCCATCTTTCCAAATTAGCAAAAATAGCCGAAATTCAATTCAACTCATTGCCCTACTGTCAGAAAATATTGTCCATGTGGTAGGGGGAGTAATCTATTAACCCATGTTGATTCTCCAAATTAGCATTCTTAGGCGAAGTAAATTTTTCAAGAAGTCCCATGCATTGAGTTTGGGAAACGCTGTCGCCCAGAAGGGCTCTCACTAATGATAGATATATCCAAATTCTTAAACTTTTAGGGCGGTTTTTGAATATTCTTTGGACAAATATAAGGCGTTGAGATTCCTAAATATGTTATAGAATTAACAAAGTTTAAAGGAACACCTCAAAGGTTGTAATCCATAGATGTTTTTGCCCTTTTATGATATCAATTCATGACCAAACATGTGGAACAGGTGGAAAATGACATCAGGTCATTTTGCAAATTAAAAGGATATTCCGATCTAATTTCTCGATGCAGAGCATAATCATCACAATTTTTTTTTCATTTGAAAGAATGTAAAATTGGCAGATCGTTAATAAATAATGAAAACAAAAGGGGGCCTAAAACACTTCCTTGTATAACACTCGATTGTACCTCGACCAACAATGACATGCATTACTTAAATGTTTTGGACAAAAAGTCATGTTGATATGTACATTAACATCTTCAATAACTATCACTAATGCACTAAAACACTTAGGCTTAGTAGGCCTACGTAAATATGAAATGTTTAGATTAGTTTTGTAAATTTTTTGCATGTTAATGACTTGTTACCAAAAAAGGGCAATGTGAACCGATTTCTATAAACATCGATTTAAAAAGCATTTTTTTCATACTTTTCATGCTACAATTGTAGTTTGGGCATCATAACCAACATTCTCATGCGTAAAGTCACGTACGTAATCGTCCACGAATATCATTTTGACCAGCAATGCTGTGGCCGATATGCTCTAAAAACTCCTCTACTTATATCAAGCAATATGCACTTTAATGTTGCCGCACACATGTACCGGTCTGCCCTTTTCTTTTGATTGGATGATGTTCTTTTTCTCTTGTGTTCAAGTGCATCAGAGAATCTCCTTTGAATTGATGCTTAGACCCTTACATAACTGTGTGGCGCCTCATCGCTGTAATCTTTCCTCTGAAGAGTTGCACCTGGTGCAGTCGCCGGGGTACTATTGTGATCGTCACTACATTCCACATCATCCCAGCCATCCTTTATTGCCCCAACTTTCTGGCCTTCGAGGTCACAAAGGTGCAGCTAGGCTTGGTTAACTGCGTAGACCAAGGTTTTGATATTTTCGTCAGAAATTCTGATGATGAGTGTGAGAAGCTTCTGACAACTGTATCTACTTTTGCGGAATCAAAGTACGCATGAAGATCATTCCTGGAATTGTTCTCACCACCCTATTTTTACGGTTGATCTGTGCCTTGCATGGTAGCGGAAAATAGAGACGCTTGCTCATAACCCAGGACTTCCGCGATTTTAGTTAAGCATCATAACCAACATTCCGCAATTGTAGTTCCTTGTAATAACACTCGTGACAGTACTACTTTAATGTTGATTTGCGTTATCTTACTGCATTTGCTTTTTGATCTATCAAGTGGCATCCAAGTATGCATGAAGTGGCATCATGTTTATATTACCACCCTCTGCATAAAGCAAGAAAATTTCGAATGCATTACTGTATCTCACCAATAATGCCAGTACCTTCTTCGTTCGCTTCACTTATCGTTTTTTTTGCCTGTTCAAGCTGGCAGAGCCAAAAGCATGCCCACTACGCAAACAAATTACTGAGATATTTTTGCTTAAAATACTTATTATGATTGCTAAATTTAATTTGTCAAATGTAGAATTGGTCGTCTACTAAGGTTTTAGCTTTGGTTTATAATTCCAAAATGTCCAAAAACAAAAACGTTACGCGACTTCTAAATACGTAACTTCACTGCATAGCAAGCTCTTTCAGTTATTTTTCAAATTTCTTATTTTTTTAATATAAAAATCAGGGCATTTTGAAATTAAAAATCGAAACTGAAACCCGAGTGGATGACCAATTCTATATTGGGAAAAATAAATTTAACAATTATAATAATTATTTAAAGCAGCTGTTCCACCTGAGATTTCGGTGGCTCCTCTTTTACATCGAACAAATAAAAACTTTAATGAAACAGATCATATTTCCACCACGATTAATAATTGAGAAAACCCTAAATGTTCAGCTCCCTAATATGCAACGTGTTCTTTCACTGCCATGGTAACTTTTTTATTGTTTCTTTATTGATCTTTAAGATGCATTCAAAGTATGTGCTCTATGCATGTAAATTCGATTAATTCTGTCATTAAAACATAGTTTAGATACTTGTTGAACTGACGCTTAACAAACAGTAACAGGTTTTGTAGCTAAATTTAAAATTCCTCATAACTGACATTTTCATCAGATAATATGCAGTTGTAAAATATATTTGCAATGGTAACTTTCTTTACAAAATACCAATAGCATGGATATAATTCGATAGCTGATGTATGTGAAAAATTATGTTTAATGTAATATTTGAAAGATTTGTTACAAGCAATTTATGAACATGACAATAATCGATGAAATTTCCTTTATACCTCTAACGAAATGAGAAACGTTTACTATATGTGCTACATAGTACTGAAAGACCACATTAGTCATTATTTTGTTAACATCAATGTTTCTTTAAAAAATGCATTTGACTCTTGGGATACATGTACATACAAAGTACGACGATAATATGACATAGCATGTTACTAACTATAATAATGAAACATTTTAATTTTAACTTACTTTTCTATCTCCTCTGTTGTTGAGGTTACTGTACCCCATTTTAATCGATGAACTGGTGGGATTGCGTTCAGGTCTTCTTGATAAAGTTCGTGAAGACATGAACAGTCTGAACCCAATTTTTCGGCCTTTTCTCTTAATAGCTGGTAAATCCTTTGTTCGATAGTCCGTGGAAGTAATCGGTCGCCATATTTATTGCCAATCAAACACTATAAGGAAAAAAGATATAGGCAAATTGAATTAAAGGTTTTGTATGAGTAGGCTTATTGAATGTAATTTGTATTTGAATCAGACAAAACATTAATGAATAGTAAGAATTCTTGGATATTTTGCATACGTTGTTCCCTTCTGTCCCCACTTAACATGGATCGTTCATGCGCATTAATGTTCTTTACATAAGCATGTTGTATACGAGTTGAATAGTCGATGTTTGCACATCACCTAAATTATGCACTGTTAGCTTAATGTATCTAATGGATTCTCCTAAATTAAGAAGGAATTAATTATGCCGACACTTAGCCTATTGTTTTTGAGAATTAGAAAGCTTTGTAAAACATAAGCTCGTGTTTCAATTAACGACATGTTAGTCTGAAAGCAAATGTATGTTTATTTAAAACTGGTAAGAGAAAAAAACCGTAAATCAAAGCACCATTAAATGCACGTACACATAGAAAACAAACGTGAGGAAAGTTTATAATGACCGTTTTCTTTATTTTTGATTTATACCTAAAGGTTCATATATGGTGATAAATTATATTACGTGTCCGTATTGCTCGATACCAAAAAAAGAGAATGTTAATGATTTTCGCAAACATTCGTTCCAACGGTGAAATGCCAAGTTATAAAAGTCATGTTGCACCTACATTATTATATACCTCAAGATGACGCTTTTTATTGTTTCTTGAAATGCTCTTTAGTATGTGTAACATTTTTTTATAAAACATTTTAAAGCATCGAATCCATCAATATCACTAATAAATGTTATATTAGCAATCATCTGGTTGCCCCCATCTTTGAACATCGAAACGTCAACCGCTTAATTCAACTTTTGCCAGTTTTCACCTGTGTTAAATGTAAAATAAAACGAATGGTTTCTAGATTCAATTCCCCTAATATGTTTTGGCTTTAAACAGCGCTCAATACGGGCATTCTAAGAAAGTTCTATGCAGAAACTTATTTAACTGCGATCAGTGATAAGGTTTCATTTCAAATACGATGTTCGATGGTATTATTGGCAAAAACAACGAAGTTGGAATAGTGGCAGGTCACTAATCATGCTATAAATACCATTTTGGAGGATTCGCTTTTGAGACAACACGACTGTTAGCATCGCGATTCGATTAGAATATACAACTGCATCCTCCCATTCTGCCTCTTTAATACTAGGTTGTAAATTGTGACAAATTAAACCTTTGTAGAAAAGCAAGCGATAGAGGAGGCGCATCTGTGCTGAAAGCCTAATTGCAACTTATGTGCCCGCAATCAAAATATAGAATCGAATCTATAAACGTCAGCGATCAGACGTTGATTAACTCTCTGAGGAAATATATTGCTGACATTTTTAGGAGAATCGGATTACTAGTGGCATATGGTCCTAGTGAAGTGAAAACGATGCGTATTTCTTAAAGGGTAAATCCGACTAGACGGAAAACTAATAGCGTATTTTTTGTGTCAGGTCACAATGCATTCGTTCTTTTGTGATTTATCGGTCATTGAACGCTGAAATGTGAATCATGTATCAAGCGATAGTTCGAAAGGATAACAATAATGAACGGAGTCCAAGCTGACGATACAAAAATATAAATACACTTTCGTTTGAATGTGTTGAATTGAATAATATGCAGTCCAATGACTATTGAATATTCATGGTTGCTTACTGCACATAAATGTAGCGTAGGCTCAGTTTCATATCATTTGATTTAGATTGATAGTTTTAATAGACATTTTCAATTATATCAATGTTGATCAATCTGGATGTTTTTTTT
This sequence comes from Rossiulus vilnensis, assembly GCA_034700785.1. Taxonomy (NCBI): domain Eukaryota; kingdom Metazoa; phylum Arthropoda; class Diplopoda; order Julida; family Julidae; genus Rossiulus; species Rossiulus vilnensis. The sequence goes on along the minus strand of JAQIXS010000161.1, from coordinate 28,985 downwards.
TATTTCATAGTTTGAGTGGACACGGATTAAATCCATAAATATTGGAAGGATCTTTCAACAGTGTAGTTAATTGGATTTTTATTACTTGTGTATTGATTTATTTTGGATCAAAGATGCGTGTAAAAACAAAAGATTACAAATAGAAAAAGTTATTTAATGTTTATTTCAAGATTTCATTGGAAATTTTCTCTAAATCATCTGCTATTTTATATTGATTAAGGGAAAAGCTTTTAATCCCTAATTGAAAGCATAATCATTAGAAATTATAATAAATTTAATTAAATTTTTTATGTATTAATTTATTATCGGCGTTGCATTTAATAATAAAACGTCAAGTGTCACAGCATTGTTATATAATTTAATTTATAAGTTTTATTATCATGCCACTTGTATAGTAAACGTGTATTTTATATGCACCCTTTATCCAACATTCAGTACGCTGTTTAAAAGTCATCCATCTTACTAAAAAGTATCTAAAGAGAATTAGATGTGTTAACATTTAAGATGTACCCTGGACATTTTGGAGCAAATTAATGCACCACTGAAGTACAAATTTGAAAATTTGAGTTTTTTAACAACAAGAAAAATTCATTTAATCATAACTAAGATAAGCAATGTAAACATTTGCCGTTTAGTGTTTTATTGAAAACGTTTGATTTCGAAAGTTTAAAGATCTCAAACATGTCACTTCTCAATTGGTGTATTTTCACTAATCATGAGAATAATAAGCACATTGGCTCTTCTACCAACTTACCAACATAAAACAGCTAGGAGATTGTCTGTGGCATTCCGAAATTTCTGTCAGTTGATCATTTAAAAGATGAGCATGAAGCAAAGAACTGTGAGGTGACGTGCTTTGTAGAGTGTTTCCCTGGCCATCTACCAACTGAATTTCAAGTCCTTGGGGCCGGAACTGGTATTGCAATTCTGGTAACACGACGCTGAAAAGACGCTGTCGTTCCAGGAAAAAATCTATAAGAAAAAGAAATATTTGTAGTAGATGATTACTGCCGTACGTATCTGCTCTTGATAAGTCACAAAATTGCCCAGGAGTGCAAAATCCCACTTTTAAAAAGCAAACGCCTTTTGTATTAGTCATATTTTACTAGTTCAAGCAAAATTCAAGTGTAAAAGGGTTACTTTTCAGCCTACAGAAACTAATTACATGGACAATGTTTAGTATTGATTTACTTTGATGATATAAATGGCGTTTTGGCGACAAATTTAAGGACATCTTTATTATAAATTGTGTAACTACATGATATGGATTTTCAATTTGGTACTGACAGTTCTTCAGGGTTTATCAACACTTAGCGGTTTAGAACGTTTGTATCGCTGTCAGTTATTTTTTATTTATATTGCTGTCATAATTAAATTCGCCGAAATTATCCTATACATTATATCCTAACAAATTATTTTTCTAGATTTACAAAACATTATGGGAAAATTCTTAAAAGGTCCATTTATTGGCCCAAAAACAATACATTTTATAAATAACTGTAATTATTCGTCAAAATCTCAAGTTGTTTGATTTATATACGCGCACAATTGTATTTTCAAAATAAATTATTTCTAAAATGCACTTGTTTTTCGGAGATTCTTGAAATGTTATTCTGGAATTCTCTGAATGTTAATTCTGAAAATATTTATGAATCGATTCTCAATTTATGAAACATTTTACTACAACTTTGAAACTTTGAGAAAAATGTTTGCTAAGAAAAAATATCCAATCGTAAAACAAAAACAAGCTAAAATAAATTTAAAGGGGTTGTTATCAGACTGCTTTTTTTTGATTTTCATGCTTAAATTTCATGCTTTTTTAATTTTGTCTAAAATGAAAAGCTTAAGCTCTTCGGATTCATAATCTTAACTATCTCTAAAATGATGCGACTTCTATAGAACATGGTCTTTTTATGCTGTCTCAGAAATCGTATAAGCTGTTTTCTATGCGACTAGACCATTTGCATTTGAAATGCGTTTAATACGCTGATATATTTTCGCAGTTATATAAATGACTATATTGTTGCAATGTTACTTGGGCCGGTTTCTGCTGATGCAGGCAGGATTATTCTTAATGTATTCAACCTATACTGTTGTTTGCGTGATTTAAATTTGATGCTTCGCAGTTATGACTTAATCCCGCGTCGGGTTTATCAGGCAAAACGACAAATAATTACTTTTAATTATGTACTGTATATAGACAAACGATGTACACATTCACAACAATTAAGCGCTCGACGGCAGTAAAATTGGTCAATTAAGTATATTACAGCCAAATGGGCATTAATTTCCTCAATGGCCCAGTGGAACTGCTCATAATCCTTTCGATACATTATACTTCTTTATGTTAATTTTGAAAAAAAACACCGTGGCAGGTTTTAGGCAATTTATGAAATTCTGTGTATTTTTTGCGAATTGTCTAGAATAACATGTATAATATCATTCCTTTGGAATTGGCAAGGTTACAGGTAGTGTTTGTTGTTGTAAATGTTAGCACAGTTTTAAGAGTATATTTTGTTAAATTTTCTCAATTGACCAATGATTTATTAGCCATTGTCGTTAAGGCCACTACAGGTACAAAACTATACGAATATTTTTGTAGTTTATGCCCGGGTTGATGTCAACTTTGGTACTTGCTTATCATAGAGTGGGTTTCCACAGGACAAAATACCTCAACAATTGTCAGTCCAATTACTGACCCTCAGATCGTGTTTCGCGGCTAACAGAAAGGCAAACTAAGTGATTGTTGCAACGGATAGTTTATAAGCGCATTAGCTAAATAGATGCACGAAGATATTGAAGCTACTTTAATAAGCGTCAAAATTCTAGCTGTTACAAAAGTTGTCTGGAAAGGATGTCGCTGTTTACATGTCTTCTACCAAATCAATATTACATTTTTGGATTCTGCCCAACAGCTTGGGTTCGATCTTCGTGCGATGGATTATGAACACATGGCCTTTGTCATTCAAGGCTTTTTTGCGAACTATATTCTATGCCAGAACTATGAAACTATGCCAGGTCGTTTGTCAACATAAATTATTAGTACTAGCATTTTCTGACGGTATCAAATCTAATGCGTCAGTATGGGGCGATGAATAGAAAGATGTGGAATCGACAGACCTGTGACTATTGCTTTACAATACTAGGTATCCTTCCAGAAATGGCCCGAACTCATGAATATAACCACCTTGGTTTATTGTTGCGATAAGGAAGCTTTCTGGAAATCACCTTATTATGAAGCAATAAACAATGTTGCATAAACAAGAAGAAAAAAAATACTTTGTCGTCGATGGTGGAAATAATGAAGATTAAGATTTTTGTATTCCATAGAACAATTTTATTGATTTTCTTCGGATTGGGATTTGTTTATGGTGCCAAGCCAATATCCCGATTTTATTTCCATGCCGAAAAATAAAATCAAGAGATCAACTCAATTTTGAAAAAAAAACATCCGTTGTATGATTATTTTATCCGTATTTTTTTCATATCCTGAACAACTTACTTTCTCTTTGAGTGTAAAACTCAACATGCAAGTACATGAAATACTTTAAATTTTATTTTTAGTGGCATTTTCTTCCTTCATACTGAAAGTTGTAACCTACCTTTTTAATTTTCCGGAAAATCACTTTTGGATAATTGGGAAGTAAAGTTTGCATATACGCTCATGGTCCTAGGCAGGTTCTTTAAAAGTTGGTTGTATAAAGCGAAATGCTATAAAGCGAAACATGTTTTTACATACAAACCTATATAAATTACATTGGATACGTTCCAAATCTTATTCAAAAAATTAAAAAATCGTTTGTTGGTTACACATGTATAAATTTCAATTTTATTTTATTTAAAACGAATATTCCATCACATTATTTTATAGAAGGTTAACAAAACTGAAAAATAAAAATTGTTTTTTAACGAAAATTTTGATCTGCCTGAAGATTAGTGACACCATTGCTGTCACTGGTCTTTTATATAACTGAATTTAGGCTCTCAAAATTGTCATGGTGTGGAAAAAGAGTGACCAATGGAGATTCCATCAACCTAAATACTTTCATACACCTCAAATACCCGTTTTTGACCGTATAATAATATAACATCATAGGCCTTAAAATGAAATATGGGCATAGTACAAAAAGGTCGTTGTAACGAACTTTCGTGTAAAAAGCGACTGTATATCGAGGTGTAAATTGATAAGGGACTACAATTTCGAGAAAATAATTTTTCTGTTAAATGTTTAGCCTGTACATAAAAATTATGATTAGCAAATAAAAGCTTTTTGGAAAAAAAATAAAAAGTAGAGCTACAGAAAATATCGTTGTTTTTTAGTATTAGTCTTATTTTGTGCATGTTCTTTATCGATTTCTTTTTTGAAATTTCTTGGAAGTTAATTGAAACGAACAGCGCTTTTACATTTCTCCTACATCATTTCCGCCTCTTCATTGTTTTTTCCCTGAAATTCGTAAAGCATCTCCGCGTTGCGATGTAATCCTCTTGATTTTATACCAAAATACAAAAAGTTCAATCCATCCATCAAGAAATTGAATATATGCTGGCGGCATCTCCTTTTTTGGATGAAATATGCCAGTAGATTTTAGCAATAGGCTCCTTTATTCACAGCTTTAAAATTGATGGAGACCGAAACCATACCTCGGGATATAATGGACAGAAAAACAATGCAAGGTGTTGGGCTTGAATTCTCCATATTACTGCTAAGAAAATTTTATGAATCTTCAAAGATTAACTTTAGTGTGCGTAAAAATCGTTGAAGGCGACGTAGATTTACTAACAAAAACATCTTATGCTTTAAAGATGCAAGTATCTTGCGCTTTTTAACTTCTGTACCAGACGAGTTTTTCATGGATATCGATGTATTTAACATGGTGGAAAAACATAAAATTACTGAAACATTACCAGTTTTAATGTAATGCAAATACACCTTTTGCATATTTATAATGTTATTATTTGTTTTTAAAATAATTTAAAATGCAATATGCTCTATTAATTTAGCTGAATATCAAATGTTTAAAGGCCTATAATTTTCCGAGCACATTATATTGTTTGTAAATTAGTGAAAAACAAACGTCCATATCATTACTTATTGTTTAAGGACTACATTTTACCAGCACAACATTTGTTTACTATACATGATTTCAAAATCGATTTAAAAGATAACTTATTGCTTACTTAAACAATTCGTTTTAGTAATTTTAGTAATTTGTATATTTTGACACAGTATACATGTATATTTTTATTACAAATGAATACTCTGTCAGTACAAGATACTCAATTAACTGATCCCTAGACGAAAGTGCTACTATTTTGTTCACCATTAAAGCTTTACCTTCGAAAGTTTCTATATATGTTTAAGTTGGCGGAGATGTTCGTGTATATTTCAAAGGGCCAGGTTCGCCCTTTCGCTTAATGCTCTCAATGTTTTCGGTCCATTTGTAATTTTCTTGATTGTCCTTGGGAAACTAAGAAGCCCTGATCTCTTGTGTCTGCAGTGTCTTCAGCTGACCTCTAATCTTTGTAATAACTGGTTCAGTTGTTGTCGACTTAGATAACGGCCACTGGTCAAGTAATTGCACTCCTGATGTTCCAACCTTAATTACTGGGAGGAGGGCATGAGAAGGCAATCTCAAAATGAGCAATTATTGATTAGGCGTCTTATTCTTAAGGCAACAGCTCATCGTGGGCATTTCTAAAAGCAATTTTTTAGTGCTCAAGCGGGATTTAGAAATGACCGTATCGATAATTTCGTAGAAAATCATTAAATTTACAACAACAACAAAACATTTGGAGTTTCCGACAAGGATCCTGTTTTTTAGCCTGCAAGTTGAACTTTGCCAAAATCTATAATTTACCACTAAGAAAGTGGAAGTAAAATTGCATTACAAGTAAAATAAGAAATCGGAATGACAAGCATTGAATGCATTTGAAAGCATTAATTTATATACCTACTGGTGCTATTCCTTCATTCCATTAACTAATGATAAACAAAGTTGTTGCAAGAATTTAGACCAAATTCCTGGATTTGTAATCAAGATAAAATCCACAATTGTTGATTAATTTCACAAAATATTTGCATACAACGTTCATTTAATTAATTCCTAAGCAAATTTTGCACATACGTTTATTCCAAATTCCATGATTTGTGATCTCTGTTTTCAAAATTTGCAATAATATTTTTGGGCAAATTTTGTATAAATGTTTAAGCCAAAATTATTTTTTGTTATGACGGAAAATTCCACAACTTGTGTTTAATTTTAAGAAATACAGTGGTGGACAAAACACATCAACTGGTTAATAAACGTTTTCAAGTTGCGAAAAATATGGCTTAAACCCAAGAAAAAACCACATGGATAGCTGCATGTACATTCCATATAATTAATAATCAAGAGAAATGCACAAAAATTATTCAAATTAATGAAAAAATAAATAAAAAGCAACACAGTACACATTTTTCACTGGACAAACCAAATGCAACTTCGCACTAACTTTCAGATAGCTTGAGATCTTGGGATATTAGATGTTTTTGTCATAAATGATGCTTACGATACAGTCCTTTATTAGTAATCATGTTTTACATAAAATCAAGGTCGTTTATTATGAAGATTTTACAAATAAAAGGGACCTTTTACTGACAATAACTTTCCAATGCAATATGGCTCGTGATAGTCTAAGACATGGTTTGAGAGGCAAAATATTTTGATGATTATCATGCGGGGATGTCTCAAAAAGATATTTGTGTTAAGTATGCTGTTCACAAATCCAAAATATGCAGATTGCTCCAGAAGTTCAAAAGCACAGTGTTGTCATGTTATGGGCTCCCATATGGCAAGTCGGCATCATGGCAGCCACAAGGAAGACACAAACACTTTATTACTAGTGCTTTAGTTACATGTTTTGGGAAACATATAGGGTTGAAATGTTCAACTTGGTCAGGACTGAGCAACTTTTCCAATGGCATGAATGATTAAATTGATGTCAGGAAATCTTATGTGGTTGAGGGCGCAAACGCATGTTTCAAACCATCCTTGCTACTTGGTGGGACCCAAGAAGGGTGTTCCTGGGTCCTGTAAACCATGCCCCACTGCTGCAGCAGTGCTCCGATTTTTTGGCAGAAAGTTTGGGACATAATGGGTGCGTCTTACACATGTATTTCATGCATGAGACTTTGTGGCCAGCAGTCACTCATATGTTAACATTGGAAGATGGCACCAAATTAGCAAACCCTTCGAAATGCTGGAGCAAGCTACCTGCGATCGGCATTTGTTGTTGGGATTTCATCAGAGTTGGGGAAATGAATTTGGTTTGGTTACAGTGGGATTACTGTGACACTTAGGGAACGTGCGCTCCACATAATTTATTCCTGATGTTTATCATCATGCTACTGTAATTTATGGTGCACCCGCTCTGGCCACTTTTGGGCGTTTGGAGTATGGCACGCCATGTGTGCCCTTAGATGGGCACCTGCAAAAGATGGAAGAGGTGTGCCACCTCCAAAGGGAAGGTGGTGTCGCAAGTGTCAGTTATTTGGGACTAGGGGAAATCTGCCACCCGTGGCGCACCTAGCATGGCACTTTCACAAATGAAAAAGTGTCTTCCTCCAGGTTCAACCAAAGTTGGTTGCATGTGGGAATCGTCCAAGGGAGGACGAATTTTATGAAATGATAAGGCATCAGGATTCATGGAACTAATGTAAGGCATAATTAGTGAATTGATCGTGATTTTATTTGATCCAGCAAAAAAGCCATTAATTTCCAAAAGAATCCGAAGAAAAGGTTGCAATTTGCAAAAAGACACAGTGACTGGAGTGTGACCAAGTGAAAAACAGTGTTATTTAGTGACGAGTCCAAGTTTAACATCAATGGTAGTGATGGAAATTGCTATGTGCGCCGACCGCTAGAAAAATGCTTAGATCCACGCTATTTTCAGAAGACTGTCAAGCATGGCGGAGGCAGTGTTATGGTCTGGGAATGTTTTTCCGGACAAGGCATAGGCCCTCTTCATCACATTACTGGAATCATGGATCGTTACATGTACAGGGATATTCTTCAAGATGTCATGTTGCCATTTGCAGATTGGAATATGACACTTCCAAAACACATCAAAGGTGGTCAAAACCTGGTTCCAGGATAAGCACGTGCAGGTATTAAAGTTACCACCTCAATCCCCTGACCTTAACCCAATTAAGAACTTGTGAGGGATTGTGGATAGCAAAATTGACCATAGGAACGTGTGCAGCCAGGACCAACTTTTTCAAGCAATCGAAAAAGCCTGGAAAGACATCCCACAGGACACTAATGAAGTTGATTGAATCAATGCCCTCCCAGTGCAAGGCAGTGATTACAAACAATGGTTTTGCCGCTAAATATTAAGAAAACATTATATAATCTGCGATTGCAATTCCAGTTGCATTTGTTTTGTCCAGGGAAATAATTTATACTTTTGTTTATTTTTATTTTTTTAAGAAATTCAAATGAATTCTGTACATTTCTCTTGATTATTAAATATATGGAATGTACATGCAGCTACACATGTGGTTTTTTCTTGGGTTTAAGCCATAAATACAGGGTGTTTCAAAAAGTACTTTACAACTTTGAAAAATCATATTAATTTATTCACAGAACCTACTGAGGTGATTGTAGTGTCAATTTGTAGGCAAACACATCATTTTTTTTAACCTTAAACTAAAGATGCTCTATGTAGCTTCCGTTGGTGATCCTGCACACATCCCATCAGTAGTCAATTTCATCCCAAACTCGCTGTAGCATTGCAGGAGTAACTTGGTCAGCAGCGGCATAAATTCTCGCTCTAAGCTCAGGTAGAGAAGCTGGCAAAGGGGGTACATAGACTTGATGAATCCCCATAAGAAAAAATCTAGCGGTGTCAGGTCTGGGGAACGTGGTGGCCATGCAATTGGCGCATCACGGTCAATCCATTGACCTGAAAAGCGGTCATTCAGAAAATCTCGGACATCAGTCCAGTAGTGAGGTGGTGCGCCATCTTGCATGAAATAAACATTGCGTTCTTCGTCATCCTCATTGATCTGAGGTACGGAAATTACGCCGAATCAAAACACACAGCAAGCACGCTCGGGTCCAGTGAAGGCAGCCATCTTTGACGCAACTGCCGCTAGCGCTCGTAACGGTGCGATTCGGCACAAGCGAAGTATGCGAGTCAAACGTTGATGTGTTTCCCTACAAATTGACACTACAATCACCTCTGTAGGTTCTTTGAATAAATTAATATGATTTTTCAATGTTTTAAAGTACTTTTTGAAACACCCTGTATTTTTTTTCCAGCTTGTATACGTTAATCAACCAGTTGCATTTTTTTGTCCACCACTGTACGTGTATTTCACTTATGGCGTGACTTTAATGATATTTATGGCGAACATCTTCGATATACAGGTAGTTATTGCCATGATAAAAGTCATCATACTCTGTCAAACTCTTTTCTTCCAGTACATTGCAATAAATTGCAGCTTTCATAATTATCCAGAACAATGACGCCACGTTTGGTCTAATTACAATACATCAGGGTACATAAATAAACCCTTAACTCAATTTTCTGAATTTACCTCATTAAATGATATAATTGGCGATATGTCAAGAATTTGGATCGAAAATGTGGACTCTTTTCATATACTGTAGAATGCGATAGATAGTTAGGGCATACGTCCTTCGCAACCCCCTAGGCAACGGGCCTACGCAACAATTAGGCGCAAACCGCGGCGGTTACCCCGCTCTTAAAACGCCGAAACAAGGTATTCACGTTACTTCGGCAAGGGCGGCTGTTGTAGGGCTTCTCCGAAATTATTGAGGTGAAGCCCCCCTTCATCCGAAGTAGCTGATTTTTAATATTTAAATGTTAAAATATTTTTCGTGTGTTGCGCAAAATCCCTTTAAATAGAAGCGCATTCAATTAACGTTTCAATTAAATGAATTGTCGGAGGTGGGAGTGAAAAGAAAAAAAAATCCCGTTTAAGATAATATTGGAGCCTTCCTACTCTCCCTACAGCAGTCGTTGAAACACTGGTATCTCTCAACTGTAGAAACGGAATAAGCCGTCTGGTGCATTGGCCCGGTTCATTATGCGTCAATAAAATTCCGTGTTTGGTGAAATGATAACGCCGATTAATGCAAAATTCATGGCATGCATCTGCATGCCAAATGACTGATGGCCATTAAGGGACGGCTAATGAGACGTTGAGGGAGTGATTGCATCATTTTCACGAAGCGCGAATGAGTAGAAGATGCACGCGAATTACGCTTAGCAAATGGCGAATCCTTTAAATATTTGGGCAGCGGTCTCCAACTTCGTTTTCGGGCAATTAAACGCTAGCACGAAATATGAACTGTTTGATGAGCTAACAACCGGTTTAACAGGCAGCAATTATGCAGTACTCAGCATGCCCTTTTAGAGGGAAAGGGATGCGCGTGCGCCGTTATTTGCAGAAATACGTTTACATTTTTTTTAAACTCTGACTTTCTCGTACTTTCAGCACTGGTGAAGTAATCCCTGATTTGTCAGGGTAGGTACAAGTGTAATGGGTATAATTTCCCCAACGTACTAATGCTCTTTCCTTTTCTAGTTTTAACGTCAAATTCTCCCTCCCCGCCCCCCTGCTTCCCACAACATTTCTGCGTAGGCAAAATACATTCATGAAAGTTTTTAAGTGCTATCATAAATGATGGAATTTTGCCCTTTCTCGTTTTTTTGCAGCTTTGTTTAGAAATATAATTAATGAAGGGAATGGCGTAGGCGAAATATTATGGAAAAACGTGATTCCAACAGATCTGTTTTGGTTGATACATCCATGAGAAATTTATTTAGAAATGTTCATTAAATTAAACCCGTAGGCGAATTAATATCAAAAGTAGCCCATAAATGTTGATTTTTTTTTTGAAACCATGTTTTCTTTTATCCATAATTATTTTGCACTATAAATGATAGATTTTGCCCGTTTTTTAGTACCCAAAATGTTTCGAATTTTGTTCTTTACTTTCTTTCGTATGTTGCACTTTTTCTTTGCACGGATTTATGCCACTCCTTCCTTTTAATCGATTTCGGTTCTACTCAAATTTGTAACATATCTTCAAAATAGTAAGAAATTCATAATGAAGAATCGAGCAAATTCCTCGGGTGTTCGTTAAAACTACGTTTCTTAGAAATGCTACGAAGAAATTCAGTGCATTTCGCATCATGCGATGAAAAATGTAAAAGACGTTTCATTTCTTCTTATCTTCATTGAGAAAAAACAGTCACATTAAAATCAACTTTACTTGTAATACATTGAAATCTCATCTTGTAAGAGATGGGGAGGATTAAATCTATTTACCGAGCTGTTAAAGTGAACTTTTAATAACTTAAGGCTAAGTGCATTATTACATCGATTGAAAGATACACTATACACGCACTGTTGGCAATTTCTGAATATTCAATTCAGAAATCTGAGGCGTTGAGTAGACAAACCATTCATTTTTCTGAAGTTGCTTTATTAATTTCGTTTATTGCAATAAAGGCACTGTGCAAGGATTCAGATTCACCTTTATGTAACCGTAAGTGAAAATGATAATAAAAATAACTGTCGGAGGTCTGTGAGACTAGTGCGGAATAAGCTAATGAAATATAGGCCTCACTCATGACGTAGTTCGGTCAGCGTTTCAGATTTAACAGACCCTAGTTTTCATCACGAAACAGGTGACACCAATTTACATGCAAATTAGCGTTGGAAGTGCGTTTCTACATGTAAATCGATTCTCAAAATCTATCGTAAACTCGCGCATTTATATTTTAATTATTAATATATTACGCTAATGCTTGTGCATCCGTAATGCATATGCCGATCAAAGGAAAAACGTTTCCCCTCGCTGTAAATTATCGCTGTTTGCATGGATGTTATTAAGTTTGAATAAACAGGATAGAGATTTGAGCTTTTTAGCAGGTTAACAATGCAAATAGTTTCTTGATCCGCCCCTGATGTAAGGTGAATAAATAGTGTAATACGTTACCGGCAATGTCCTTTTTCATGCACACTTAAAATTGTTAGTATCTACAACGAATTCGGAAAGATGCACTATGCATTGACCTGCATTTTTATACGAAATCAGCTTATCGAAAAATTATCGAAAATGAATAAATATTATGGATTTCCGACTTCATTTCTATACACAGTTTGTTTACAGGCAATTATTTTAAGGAAGCGACAAAAGGCGTGAATAGTTGAAAAACTCAAGCGAAAATAGTGCATTTTAGGTGCATTTTTCATGTGACATGATTTTTAGAAATACTGTATTTATAACGAAGATCTTCAATCGATAATAACGAAGTGAATGATAAAAGCAATATTAATTTCAGTTAGAAGAATAGATTATGAATGCATTTATGAGGATTGGTTGCATGGGATGCATGTAATTTGGATGGATTTTTAAGTACTGTATGAAATACATGCAAAACACTGCAAACATTTTTTGAGATTTAAGGAATTCCGCGGCACACTTGACCTTAGTGGACATTGACAAGCTCAAATTCGCCACCCTAAGTGGTCAATTCGTGAAATCTCCAAATCAATTAAATTTACACCTATGCTACTCTTATTTCAGCTGGGAAACAATCATTGGTGAAGGACAATGAACACCCTTCGTTAATTATCATGGGCCACTTAGATAAACTTGTCACTTGAAATGCTCGATTTTTCACCTTGATTCATGAAATCCGATCAAGAACGATCGTTACAAGATTGGGGGAAATTGTTTTCGAGTTGCCATCATCGTCTGGCATTTGAAAAGTAGTAATGAAATTAGTCTACATTGGAAATCCATACCCGGCTCTCCGAAGCTCTCTGGTAAACAACGTTGTTTTCGGTGTTTTGGTGTCAGGCTGCGTTAAACAAAAAAATCAAGAAATGTCATTCCAAGCTGCGCCAAGGAATCCCTGTCCCCGTATCTTAAGTTTCCTGAATTACTGAACACTGAAAAAATTCTTGATGTTTTGGAAAGAAGTCTTGAAAATCTATATATTGATTTGGGAACGTTGTGCAATTTGGTTTCCTTCAGCTATTTTTAGAATTGTAAACTGCTACGAAAATGGGCAGTTACCAAACGTAGAGCCATTGTAAATGTTTAGACATGGATGATTTTGAATTTATTTTCGATAAACTGATAGTTAATCGTTTTTTTAAATTGTTAGTAAAGTGATGCTATTTGAATGAATGTCTTCAGAGTGCTGCCTGAAAATGTCGTGCAAAGATTTATCTTAAATGATATCGTTCATGGTAAAAATGACTAATATAAGTGTGCTTCAAGTATTTTATGTGAAGGCTGTATTTATTTTTACATGGTCACTACCAACTTGGTTTATTATCGCATTTCGTTTTATTTTCAGAATGTGTCGTTTAGTTATAAAAAATAAACGTGGAAAGATTTTGCTAACTCCGAAATGACCATTTTTTTTTGAAAATGACTAAATATAGATACGTTACAATAAGGGGAATGCCTAGCTATCAAAATCATCTTGTTCATTTGTGCACCGTTGACTGGAGTTCAGTTGAAACTGTGCCCAACTTCTGTGTGAGCCAATATGAAGCGAAACACATTTGCTCTCATTTGTAAAATAACATGTCATAACACTGAGAGAAAGAGTGTGGAAAAGTGCACCTGACAGCTCAAATCTGTTGTTATTTTTCGAAGTTATAGCACTCGTAAGTTTGGCCTGGATTGGGTCTGCGAAGTCTTAACTGTCATGCTATTACATGAAAAATGCCACCTCTAAAAATAAATGAGGTGTCAAAATATGACTTTAGACAGATGGTGTATGATACGGTTTTCTCAACAGATTGCTCTGCTTTTGTACGTTCCTTTTGATGTTTATGCGCTCATGTCGCTCAAAAATTTGACCCTACACCAACCAACTATCGGCTATAGAATAACTCATACTCATGGTCTGCACGCTCTGAGGTAAAGGGCATACAATTTATGATTCAAAAAAGTAAGTTGTCACTTTGACATTGCATTGCTGCTAATCTCAACCGTCTGTGCATAACCATGTAGAAATGTACCTTCCACAATGGCTGGATAAGTGACGTTTTGGAACATGGTAACATTATGTATAAGGAATGTGCGATTTCCTACAAATTAACCCGTAGGCTCTTACAATTTCATATGTACGTTTCTACTTTCTTATTCACAGTAAGACCATCTAGACTAATGGTACCTACATGTTACACGTACAATATTCAATTATATTACAAGCAGGACAACTGCAGTTATCAGAGAACTATTTTATCTCATTTGCTTGTGGACCTACCATAAAAAGCTCAAATTCATCAGCCGAAAAGCTGAAATTTCTTTCTAAAACTGAACATTTGCAGTGATTGTTAACTGGTGTAATTAAGTGTCAAGCAGGTGCTTAGGGCTCCTCTGGTTGATGCTCATCAGATAATGCATTAGTGCAACATCATAAGAAAGCAAATTACGGATATAAACCTTCAAATTATGAATTATTGTGCGTTGCAAACAATCTTAATAATGATGCTACTTAAATAAAATCAAAATCATAACGTTCTACAGAAATATATACACAGATTTATCATTCTGAAGATGCTAAGTCAACATTGCTACAGATTGCTGATACCACCACATTTCATCAACAATGAAAGACTATAAAGGACAATGAATGACATAAATATTTACTTGAGTGACAACAAATTAAAATAATATTTTCCATAATAATGTGGTAAACAATTACCTACAGTATGTGAGTTTTTTAATTTTTTTAGTATTGAATTTTTAGCATCATAATTCCTAAGCTGAGATACACTGTAGTAAAAGCAACTTTTGACAGTTACAAGCGTGCATCTGTATTTAGCCATAAATTATAAGGACTTCGAAAGAAGCCATTCAATTTGCTTGAAATGCTAGTAAAAATAGTCCCGATGAATATGCAAACAAGTGCTGAAGCGTTCCATGATGGGTTGGCAAATATCTTCACTTACTAACGATAGATGACATATTCCTACGTGAAATGGATTTTCCAAGACATTGTATGACGCCACTCTTTGAGATAAGTCAAGGGCACAGTTTGAAACGTGATGTCCAAAGGCGCTGCTGTCGAAATTCCACATCTCAGGAACATGTCGTTTTTCGTGAAAGCCTCCTTCACACTTTCAATCTGTATTGTTAAATGCTGACTTACGGCAGCAGCGGATGACGTCACAAGACCTCTGTGAACATCACACCCAAAAACAAGCATGCCTCCACTCATCATTTCATCTATTTCATCCAAAATCCATTGTTTCCATGTCCCTATTAGATATTGTAACACGCATTCAGTAGTCGTATTCATACTAATGGAGTGATGTAAAAAGGAGCATAATACTCCCGCTTTGGATTCCATTAAAGCCAGAAATGGTTCAAAAATAGGATATATACATGCAATATACCAGATTTAAAGCCGTAGTACATGTAAATTAAGGTTCAGAATGCATCCCGAATGCATTATTAGATCCTACCGTCAAGTAAATGAGGAAGGTTATGTGGAGGGAATTGGCATGTCTGGCTGTAAATCCCCTTATTTGCAAAAAAGGAAGAATTCTTCCACGTGAAAATTCAATCATGATATTTTGATTGAAAATTGAGCCTCCGAGGTAGATATAGACTGCAGCTCCAAAGCTGCTGTTGAGGGCATCGTCTGCAACTTAACATGCAATGCATTACAAATGCTGAGCTTTTCAACAAAGCAACATCATAAAGATGGAAGCATGATTTTCCAATTTGCTTTAACGGTTTATGGGCAGTGTCCTTCGACTGCTGAAATACACGGTAAACTGGTCACACACTAAAAGGAGTCGCAAAGAGCACTAACATCTAAGGTAATCCTAACTTTCAATAAAACTACAGAATATAATCAGACGAGATGATTTTCAAGCAGTTGTTCTAACCTTCTATATTACACATATCAGTAAATTAATAGTACATGCTTTAGATATGTATTTTATGTCTTATGCATAATACAATGGACTACCAAACATTTTAAGAATTGCGACTCCCCTTTTAGATAGCTAATCTGTCTCGACTCCCTTCATCCTCGGAGAATTGAATTCATTGATAGATAGACTTCCTAGAAAACCATGCAAATCTGCAAGGCTTAATTGCCATAAAAATACATTTTTAGAAATGTTTTTAAATATTGATATAGGAACCGATTTTTTTTAAATATTGATATCGGAACCGATTTAAAAAATATATATAGGCCTATAATCACGAAACATAGATTTTACCCAATAAAAGTCCATACAAATTAGCCGTTTAATTTAATTAATAAAAAGGTATATGCAAAACAAGTTTAACATGGATTTTACGTAGGCCTACGTTTGTGTATGTACGAAATCTGATCAGAATTATGAATGCTGAAGTGAACACGCCAGAAGCGAACATTTTCTAAGCATTCATCATCAATTAAGGGTTTTAGCCATTTCATCCTTGCTAACAGTAAGGTGCTGAATTACAATAAATTGAATAAAGAGAGCAACATAATTATGTTATTCGAGAAAGAAGAGTATTCTTCCGAACGTTTTTTCCAATAAGATCGAAATTTATAATACAAAAAAACACCAATGAAATTTATATTTATCACGTTAGCCAAGAGCTGTTGACGTTAAAGCTACCATGCAATAAATTATTTTGGACAGGCGAAAAAATGTTTGGGTTTGAGACTCGTGTGGGTATGAACATTTTTTATGTGGGTGAGTTCTGTTATTTTCTGCTCGATAACATCGAGCATCAATGGTGCGCAAGACGTGACGTCACTTAAGCTCTCGCGACCAACGTGCGGTAGGTTTGTAAAAATATACATGCTCTATGTGGATAAGTTAAGTAAATGTATGAAAATCAGTATTTTTCATCATGGTCTTAAGTAGTGCTGTGCTTTTCGAATATCAAATATCGAATGTTCGGCAAATTCATGCAAAAATAATAAGGGGATATTAACTCATTATGATACGTCTTTTTAAGCATGGGTTCATGCATGAAAAATTAAAAATATTTTCTTTCAGAAAAATAAAAACTGCACTGCATGCTCACTGGATCACCAGAAAAAAAAATCATTATTGATTATATGCTAATTTCGCCGTATTTTACTTTGAACTTTATGCCCATGTAATCTACGTTTCCCTTACATGAGCTCAGTCGTTGCTATCTGAAAGAATGAACTTTAATAGATCGACTAGAATGGCTAATGAGATGTTTTTTTCTTATACTTAATCACTCGTCAGGCTTAGCAGCGTAACTGACACAAATGAATTATCTCCATCATTTGTGAGTTACTATAGTGCTACTCATTTTGCATTCACTTTATACAGTGGTGTTTCAAGTCTAATATACATGTAGGCCTATAAGCACGATATGATGAACTTAGCGGATTTGCAGGTGTTGAAAATGTAATTCAGCATGGGATCGTGTACTACAAGCGTTCTTGTTGACCTTGAAAATACATGTTTTTGATGATGTCCAAGCTGGTAAAACGACCCATGATTTATGGTTTTTGGAAATGGCGCATCTATAGTAGTGCCGGATTAACCCATGTAGAGGCCCTCAGGCCGTCGAAATCTCGGGGGCCCCTTTGCACTTTGCGAGCTATATATCCTTATACGTTTTGAACAACAAAATCTTGATAAACCAATTTCATTAAACAAAACAAACATTGATAAACAAACATTAATTCTCTTTCAAAATCAAATTTAATATCATTTTGGTCCCTTGTCATGGGGCCCATAGGCCGGTGCCTACTTGACCTAATGGATAATCCGGCACTGATCTATAGATTGCCACTGACCAATTTTTAGCCAATGAATGGCAAGGTGTTCTGCTCAATTTATTAATCCCATCAATTTCATCAGTCGTCTGCTATGTTGATAGACAACTGCTGCCATTTCGGTTTGCTGTTGTGCAGTTGGGTTCTCTGCTAATCAGCAAGATGGTGAATCTGACATCCACATGGGGTAGACAACACTGGAAAGTGGGCGAGATTCACACCTTTCATATTAGCTAGCACTACGAGTGTAAAACAACAACAAACATCAAAATCGCGTTTTTTCCCAATTGGTGGCCGGAGCTTGATCGATAAGGGCAAAGTCTAACGAGTTTTTGTCGTTCGTGTCAGAGTTACTCGGAAACGACATTACAGAACTGTAGTCTTATAAATCCATTACTATCACCAGATAAGTGTAATAAACCCTTGCAGGCCAAAGGCATTTTAATGACAACAAAATGTATGCATACCAACATAAAAACTATAAATGGGGAGTATTGTTCTCATAGAACAAGGACTTCGCATTTTCAGTTTTGCAATTTTGCAGGGCTTTAGAAATATGCTGACTGCATTTAAATTCCAACGTTGAAGTTAATTCACTTCAAGCGTTGTTGTGCATGCATGAGTGATGATGAGATTTTATTGCTTGCGTTGTTGCAGTGACCCGAGTGTGTGCCAATACGAGTAAAGAGTTTTATGGGCTTGGGCTTTCATCTGGTTTGAGGCTGATTAGCATGCGTTGATTACCTGACTTGCAGGATGCTTAATGAAGCCATACTGTGGCATAAGGGTCACCAACTAATTCCACAATTAAATGCAATCCCTCAATAAAACGGGTTTAATAACAGGAAACAGACTGCACGGGAAGATCAACTGCTGGTTCGGCTGGTTGGTAAGCTTCAGCCAGGACCGGAAATTGTGCAATTGCCCTGCAGAAGATTTGGGGCTTACTTTCGAATGAATTTTTGAGTGGATAATGTCACGTTATGAGCACTCATTGAATCAAAAATTAAAAAAAACTGCGTTGCACTGGGTCTATGCCATTATTTAGTTTAAAATATTTATATTTCATAAAATTTCAAATCCAACTACTTCATATCCATTTTGAATTGTCCTTTAGTGAGTTAATATAAAATGTGCACTTTGTGACAGTTAAATGCATTTTCGATTGCATCTGCATGTACAGTGTATGCATGCATTTCTTGAACCATTGTATTACCCTGTGTATTAATGTACATGTATGTCGTCAATGTTAGGATTGGCTTTGCATGACTAAATATAGAATGCATTTTCATTTTAACAAGTTTACCTGCTGCCAAACACAGATGTATTGATTTTCAATATGCAGACAGCAGGTAATTATGCAGGCTGGATAAGCAATTAGTTGAATTTGTTTATCTCTGTAAAAGATGTCTAGTTCAGGTACATGTAGCTTTTAGCAAAGAAACATCTGTTCAGTTGATTAAACCACCCGTTGTTCAATAATATGAAGTGGTCCGTCCGGAGCTTTTCCATTCACTTTATAATTAGAAAGTAAGCTAACATTGAACTGACAAATCTACACGCAGTATTTAAGAGAAGTACACCCCCCTATCACATGGCATATCGCTTGCTACTAGTAGGATACAAAGTTGAATTGAATTGAGACAGTAATATTATAAATATTAAAGCCCTTTGAAACGATTCTGGAGTGCAAACCGTGAATTAAGCCTAACTAAACAGCACAAGGCCTAATTCGAACGTCTGCAAATAAGTGTGAAATTTAATTATTTTGTTTACACGCGCATGCGCATTTTTTTAGTGTCGGCTGGCCATTGCCTTTACCTGCTGGGTAGAAACCGGCAAGCTGACAAATGTCAGCCATGTGTGCAGCGATGTATTGAGAAATATGGATCTATCATCAACTGACAAACGTTAGTGACTGACAGTTTACATCTGTCAGTTAGGTGTGCAACCCGCCTTACTTTTGTTTTTTTGAGAAAAAAAAAGTCAGTACTAGTTGCTTGAAACTTAAATTAATTTTTGTGTAGACCAATAATACGTTTTTTCGTCAATACCATCCCGGAAAATGTAAATATAAGAATCTATTAAAACTTCAAAACAGCAATATTTTCATACATGTAATCAGGGATGTAATATGACCGCCTCTCGTTTTAATAATAATAATTTTATTTATTCCATCATTTGGAAAAATTTCAATAAATGGGTTGTATACATCATCAACACTTATGCAAAATCCTGTCAGTACAAATACATGGTCATAAAACGATTACCACATATATACGAAATAAAACGTAAGCCTCACATGTGTACGAACATGTAACTATCCTAGTCTAGTTCAGCATGCACGTCAGCACCGAGTTAGAGATCAGTGTGTTAGACACAAGTACGTGTAGATCTTTGCGCTCAAAGTAATATTCCAATTTAGGCTATTTTTTAGAAAACTTAATTTTTCAATACGTTAGCGCAGGCCAATTACAACTTCAGATCTATTAGTTTCAATGAAACTTTTAAAAGCCCCTAGTTCTTTCAGGTATTAGCGAATAATTACAGTATAGCGTTGCAAAATCCTCTTGTTAATTTGGCTAGTTTTAGGGAATCTAAAAGCGTGGGTTTTTCAGTTTCAGCCTATGCCAAGATAATCAGATTGAAAATATCATTGGACTGAAGAGTTAGGCCATTAATAATTTGTCTGTAGTTTGTTGGAATAAATAAATCGCATTAGTCTAATAACTATTTTAGCTTTCTTAAACATGTTCCTCTACGTTTCAAAGTTGCCTGATTTCACATCATATTATAGTGTCACTTTAGTACTTTACTCATTTGAAGCGTGGCGAAGTGAAAGTATTTGGCATAGCCTAGATTCACGCACTATTTATAATGTAAAGCGAATATATGCTCAAGGCTTCCATGCATACGCTGAGAATACAAACTTGTTATTGAAAATGTTTGCAAACCCACGCACCACTACTCAAGGTTATCGAATGCGTACCAACGTGGATTAATTGAATTAGTTATCGTGGTTTACTTATTATGTGACATCAACCTGCATTTTACACGGTAAGCTTTATAATCCTTGGGATCTGTAATAACCTAATATTTGCGTCACTTCAGTGCCAGATTGCTAGCAGGATCAGTGTTCAATTTACAGCCTGCAATAGAATATGCTTTCAAATAGCCAAGTTTTTCAAGGAATAATTTAGTGGGGTAACAATGAAAGCACCATTATGCAAATCACTTTTGGATCTCAACACTTTATATCCACATTTAGCTTTCTTTGTTTGTGTAAATTATTTACACCAAAATGTATTAAACCTATTAAAAACATTTAGAATTCTCGAAGCATGTTCCTACATTATTGCAATTCTTCGTTGTTCAAACATTTATGTTAACGTAAATTTGACAAAAATATATGGAAGACTTTCAAATTTCCCGTAGACATGCAAGGACTCTCCTTTGTTCATCCCATCATCCAGATACATTTAAAATTCTGCAACGATTTATGTTGCTCTGGTTTGTTCTTGATGCAGAGATTCCATTGCACACTTGAATCAACTAAGACGCACTAAAAGATGATGCATTATAAATGATGACTTTAAGCTTTGCACAAAGTGATTTTTAAGTAACTACGAAATTTTCTTATTCATTTTAGAAACTCATAGTTTTCAGCAATGTTGAGTGATTTTTGTTGTTGTCCTCAGATTTCTTTTAAAATGAGTTTGTTTCAATAAGTCAACGTTGTATCTGGATATACATGTACATGTATGAAGACAAGCGTCCTTACCGTAAATGCTAGGACCTTGAACATTTCCACGAATTTGTTAGTGGGTGCCGCAACCACCCACTAATAAAGGATTTCGCCAAAAAAGCTATCTGAAGTGGTTAAATACAGTGGTAAACATTACACTTTCTATAGGAAAAAAATTCCCCCAAATATTTTCTATTATAATTTAAAATTACAAAAACACATTAATAATAGATGATGTCCAAATATTCGTCTAAGGAGGACAATTTAAGGGGTAAATGTTTTTCCCGAACCGTTTCCTGCAATTAAGTTTTCATAAAAAATTATGTACATTCATTTGTAACCACTTTGTTTATTTTAATACTAGTTAACTCTCGAGACACGCCAGGTATGTCAGTCAGTCGTCGTTTATGAACATTTAACGTGTTTGCGTATTTACTAATTTATAAAAATATCATGACTTTTTTATTTTATATTTTTATAAACACCACTAATGATAGCTCGTACATAGTGCTATGTTTTGCACAAACAGTTTTCTTGTGCATGTATAAGGTGGTATTTTTGCCTTTGCAATTATTGGTTTTAAACTTTCGTAATTAAAATACGTAGGTAACACTCTTCGAATATTGAAATTATGGTACGCTTTTCACTTGATTCAGCAGCTTAACGGAAACGCCAGGTGTCGACGGTATTGCAGCATCATTTAAGCGTGAGAGTTCCATATTCCCCAGACATTTGTTGTTGTTACCGCTCCTATAATCTCATTTGAGAGCTATCCCTAATATGCCTCCATCAATTACGAAAATTCATTTAAATTTAATAATTGGCTTAATTACGGATGCGCGTTTACGTTTAATGCATTTATCCAAGTTGATATACGCAGCGCTAAGCTGGTTCTGCAAAGAAATGCAACGCCTTCTAAGGAAATATAATATTGCCATTCGTGTTTGCAATTGCTAGCCAAATGAGCGTTATTAATCAGAAACGAGGTACAGGAATGGGGAATTGGCCCATTATTGCTTACCGCCTGGGGCCCGCCAATTAATAAGCGAATCAGTATTTCCTTCTTATTTAAAGCTGAAAAAAATAATGGTAGTAGTAGCTGTGAGCACTATAGAGAGCTTTTAAAATTAGCGACATTAACTACGTTTACCTTTCCAAAAATTGCAAAAGTGATTCTCCGTTTCGAACAGGGTCATGACAAAGTGCGAAAAAGATTGTTCAATCATGGTGGCAGGCAATTTAGGTTTTCGAATATTAGCATTTTGGCGCATGTTGTTCATTAACATATCTTTTGAATAAGTTGAGTTTACAAAATTTGTTTTCAAAGAGCGAAAAAGAGCGGAACCAATATGGCAATTAAGCCCAATATCCATAATTTCTTAAAGGAAGATGATGGATAAATGTCTTGAATAAAACATGTACTTCTAAGATAGTTTATTTCAAGAATAATTACGATAATATTACATTTATTTTAATGTTAGATCAATTCGTCTATTATTCCACTGTGTAAAGTAGAAATTATTTAATGTGTTTCATTTTTTTTGGGATAAATTAACGGCTAAATGAGACATTAATCGTTCTGTTTAAAGTCTTATTAAACTATTGTATGATTCTCTGACATCAGATCAGAGAATATAATTCGATTTTTGATTTAATGATATACATGTATGCCGTAAGGAATAATAAACGACGTTACATTTTTCATTTTATTATTTCAGGACATTAAAAGTGTGGTGAATGTTAAGGCTGGTTTAACACAATCCAAGCATTTATAACGTTTGCAAATATGCCAATTATGGGACCTAATTAGTCCATTTAGATAGGTCATATGCATTGAATCTCAAATGAAGAAACCATATGATGATACGAAGCACCTTTACATGCAGAGGTTTTCCCCAGTGTAAACCGCCTATATAACATGTAGGCCTAAAGTTTCTGTTTATATTATTTTATTTTAAGCTTAACACTTATCAGAATAAAATTCCATTTTGCATGCCAGAATGAAATAGGAAAATTCTGAACTTGTAGTTCCGTTTTCGCATGATAAAATTTATCCAAAGGGGCCCCGTCGTTAACATGGTTACCATGGCAACATGTACATGTATAAGAAACCATGAAAACAGCAAAAAATCACATCGTGGGGAGCCTTGATGAAAGTTTTTAAGGCTGACGTTTTTTTAAATCCCGAAAAGTAACCCTGAAACCCTCTGTCCAGCTACATGCTAAAAGAAATTTAAAAAGGCAAACAATTAGTAGCGTCATTAAATAGTTCGTCATTCAGTGATAATAAATTATTCAATCCAAAATTTGTTTTAAGTCAAAAACTGCCTATCAAAATGCAGAAGTATGTACTTCAATATTAAAATTGTCATTTCAATGAATATTTCACATTTTTGAGTTTTAATAAAACATGTAAATAACGAAACAAAGATATTGATAAAATTACATTTGTGGTGTATTTTTTCAGACTCAAACGTAAAAGGCGTTTTGGTAATTTTTAAAGTTAAATAAACGCATTGCAAGCATGGCAGACTCGCAGTAATACACAGCACCTCGTTCTTTAATATATGCTGTGTAAGTAATTTGTAACTATAGATACAATTGAACAATAATATTCGTAGGTCCAACATTGTTCGTTATATTCTTTCATTGTTTATATATTTCAGTGTGTTTAAAGATAAATGAGTTAATTAACATGTAGATTTTTTGAACTTAGAAGTATACAACGCACAAAACAAAATTTCAAAAGTGAGACAAAATATTTTATCTCATACATGTATGCATATATTTTTATCTTCATTTACTCTAAATAGGTGATATCTCTTGTTTTATGAAAAAAGAAGCAAAATTAAATCTTTGAAGAAATCCGCCACAGTTTCTCTACCTGGTTTTACGAAATCTATAAATGTCGAATTTAGTCGCATCTGTTCTGTGCAGTAAGACTGCTCAAAGATTTTAGCAAACAGCCAGACACATATGCTCTATACAGTGCTCTATATAAAGTGCAGTTTCTGAACTCTGATTACTATTTCGCAGCATGACAGACAGACACTGTATGACAACGGGGAATTTCCTTTTTCTTGCAAAAATTCCTGAAATATCTCCACATTCTTCTTTCTATTTTATCAAACGAAAGCCTTGCCACCAGGAGGTAACTACGATTTAAATCTGTTGAAGCTTATTCGGCATACATGTAGGCTACATGTAATGTGCTCTTTTACGTCGAAGTTGAAATATGCCTTGCACCGTTTTATGTCGCTGTAAACAGAATCTCTATATACATTGCTGATTCTTTTGAGTTTGATCACAACCAAGGATGAAATCGAAAATCGAAAACTGGATAATGTTTCGTCAAGTTTGTGATTTGTCTTTCTGCATAGCTTGAAAGATGCTAAACTATCATTAAATGACTTTTAAATTATTCCAGTGTGAACGTACTCTTTTGTTTCTCGTGATGAAAGAAATGTGAATTTCTAAACGCATCGCAAATTTTGATCATGCAGCATTTTTATTTTTATTTGTTTCTGTGTATTTAATGAAATAACATTATTAAATCTCTTAAACACTCATGGCCATATGTCCTTCAATGCACACATCATGTTACAATAATTGTTTCATAATATTTGTGATTATTGTACGAAATATTGCAGGTGCAACACTTCGCGAATCACCCTGTATATTGATCGCTTGCCTGAATTGACAATTTGGCACATTTTGGGGGTCCTGCCGTATGGTTACTTGTGCATAAATATACTTTAAAGTATGTGTATTTAGTTAAGGAAGTGAGCTTAGGCGCATACAGTTTCGATACAGTTTCGACTGGGAAGTGCGCATTTAAGTAATATAGGCCTAGTATACGTTATAATAATAATAATTTGTGAATTGGTTCGACAATTTTAAAAACTGTATCTTCAATTTACAATAAAATTTTAGTAAACTTAATATTGGACCTTATTACGATGTTTTCCTAATTTAATCATGTAGCCTACGTGTTGCAGTATAACATTTACGATACAAATTTTTGAAGTCACAATATCAATATTGATTGTAAAAATAAATTTTAGGTACATGCAATTTTAGTATAGCTTTAGTAGTCAAATTTTACACTTCTATTGAAAGAACGTAACATTCATCATAATAGAATGTTCAATAAAGAACTAAACAAATTCATGTACTTGTAATTTTAAAATGAGAAGGACGATAATTAACTTTGTTTTAAGCGTATAAATTTCAAACTTTTTTATACATTGATCACTTGACTAAGGTGACCGATTTTGTCCGGTCCGTTGATTGGTCATCATAGCCAGGTTTCACTGCATTGTTATTGGAACATCCAGACATACTGCTATGCAGCCTGCCCGCAATTGCCAATAACGACGTTAAGCCAAGCACATACTGTATGAACGTATCATAACTGTGAAGGTACCGTATGCGTTTATGCATCAAATGCTTGACATCCCGACAATGGAACACACTGTCTCGGAATTAAAGCATGGACTTATGCATCTATTATGTGCACGGAGGAAAAATTCAGAGAACAAGATTTCTCATAATTTATATTAGGTCTGAGGAAAAAGGAAGTCTGGATAATTAACTAATTTTGTTCGAAACGCATTATTCATTATTAAATTCTGTCGTTGCCAATGCAATTATAAGCACGCATACGCCATGCGTGACACAACTACAAGACTGTGTTTGCACGCTGGATTGAAAGAGGCCTCATTAAATGCTGATGGCCATGAATGTCGAGTTTCCAATAAAATGCTGCTTTTGCCATAACGTGGTTCAATAAGGGATGCATAGCAAAAGTGGGGTTAATTAGAAAGTTATGACCTGGAGAAATATCAAAGGGCACGAGTCACTGCTTACGCTGCATGAAGTAATTAATGAAGAATTCTTGGAAAAGCTTCTCAAACTCTGGTCGCTTTCCAAAAAGCCGGACAATGTAGCGTTGCCTGCAGCATGGTCCAATTACACAAAATACAAACAAGTCCATTTTTGATTGCAGGACGGTCATCGCCTGTGATGAAACTCATTCACTGTTGAAGTAAACTGTAATAGGTTGAAGATGATGTAATTAGTTGTACGCAACATAAAACTTTACTTGGCAATTTTATAGTTTTGATCAGATAATTATAGACATGAATCTCCATTGCATATGTCAATGAAAACATTTAGAAAAGTCGTTAAATTGTGAAAGTTTCTGTTTTGGTGAAACCCAAGCGAGAAATAATTTGCTATCTAATAAATAATTGGTTCTTTTAAAATTGCGCGACACGCTTACATATAATTCCTAAAGTTTTATTTTTTATTATTTGTACCACAAACCCTGGAAATATTAGTATGTGTTTCTATACTGATATCACTGTATATATATATATATATATAACCCAGTCTTTTAAAAAAATGATATGTATTTCAACATACATCAATCATTAAAATTATTTTTGCCAAATATATTTATGTGGCTCAGTTTGTATGGAGATACATGTACGTGAAAATTCAATGAAGGCGAAAAGATATTCCCACATACAAGTAAATCTTTTTTCAATATGGCACCCATTTTGTATTTCAAGCTTCCTCTACCTGTTATTATATTCATGTGTTATATAATTTATTCTATTATACGACCATTACGATTTGTCATTAACATTCCCTTGAATGTTGCTTTGATGCCATATTAGCTTTTGTAGAACCACTCAAAGCTTATAACGGTCGTAAATATCAGATAACGCAACAGGGCCAGATAGACTCGCCATATACATTTTTATACGTGGTTGCGTCTATGCTATCATTTTGGAAGACATCGCACATTCATTGTAAAATGTAGCCATCCGTACTATACATGTAGTTGATGCTTATGATGGACAAACATTGAATCTTCTCATCACTCACATTTCTTCAATGGCCTGACAGATTTAAAGCACAACAAATAAGTGGCTTACGTCTCTGTGTCAGTTTATCAAATCTCCGCATGATACAACCGTAGTCTTCTACTAAATAATGAAATCCTCCCAAATGCAGCTGATAGTATAATGTTGTAAGACCTGTCGAGAAAATATACTCTGCTCCTGAGCAGCTGGATTTAAAAAACTTCACATTTGTTAAAATGTAGCTCTCAACATTTAAAATTTGAAATGCCATGTGCTAGTCTGCTGTACTTAAGGCGCGTCCACACTTGGGCACGTTTAATGATTTTATGACGCAACTATATAATTGCCCATCATGTTAATGCATCCTCGTTAACATTGCGCCAGGAATGGCTTGCGCAACTCTAAAAGTGTCAAAAGCAACTTTTTAAAAGTTGAACGGCTATTCACACGCGATGTGAACAAAATTTTGCATTGCCAAAATCAAGCTGCAATTTTACAAAAAAATCGCATTTGCCATTTCGATATACTGCAATTTCTGTAAACGATATTGTGTCTTGCGTTACAGTCTCCAGATTTTTTCATTAACTAGCTAAGCTTTTAAAATACGTTGTGTTTAACGCTGCAAAGACTTATTTTTTCTGATTGTCTGGCTGCCGGATCCATTGATATTAATTAAAATAGATTTAATTAGAGTATGCACGATCTGGCTGTCACGTGACTACTGTCCATTACTTTAGCCTATACTAAGCGAAAGGGCGAATTCGCTTCAAATTATCGACCAACTTTGAAACAAATCTGACAGCTGAGGTCTTGACTGTGCCTTTTGGAAGAAAATAGATCACGTGATTTTCGCGTGTGCCTTTAGGCTATGCATGACTTCAATCCGAGCGTCCGCTTGTTCTAGTCAACGAAAACGGAAACTACTAGTGTACTTCTTAAGAAGTTCATGCTTAATGAAACAGCATCTAATGGTATTCAAATGGCAGAACGAGCCGTGAGTTTCGATTACTTCTTATTTGATGAGCTGTTTGGTAAAGTGAATTGAAAAAGATTACAGACGCAATATATCAGTAATTGGTTGTCAGATATCAAGGTTAAATGCATCTGCAATAAACAGACCTCATTCATTCCATTTACATCGTTTTCACTGTAGTGCATCTCCTGATCTGGTAAAGTGAAAGAACACGGTTTATACATGTACAAAGTACATTTTAGAAATGAAATGAGCATGGATTTTCCAATCACTGGCTCTCGTATTGTGTTTATTCAATTGCATTGCCTACTGTCAAACTCAATTCGAATACACTGAGCACTGAAATAAATACAATATGCATGTTTACTTAATTTAAATACTGTATATTTGCATTGCATTGTGCATGAAGCACTGCTGAGTATTTCTTCTGCAGCAATTCCATGCGTAAAACAGAAACGCAGACTGGAAAACAAAACAAAAAGGAGTTAAACCTTTTTTTAAAATTTGTTACAGTCGAACCTCGATAACTCGACTTCCTATAAGTCGAATAATCCGCTAACTCGAACTTTTAATCAAGTCCCGA